>JAJHUR010139905.1:4833-23788 GCA_027495735.1 Lutjanus campechanus | reverse complement strand
TGAATGAGTGACGTGTCTGTTTATGAGAAGGAGTAGATGTTTATAACAGTTAAATTGAGCAAAATGTTAATGGAGTTTGGCAGCAGCGAGACAGACTGCAGTCACTGAAGTGTATTTTCAGAGCAGTGAGCTTTTGTTTTCAGGATAACAGGCTGAACTTCACATTGACACACAACTGACAGTTATGAACAGCTGATCAACTGACAGTGGAGGACTTGTCGTCGCTTGTTTTTCTCAGTTTGCGACGTTGCACTCGTCTTGCACTCCTGCAGAGTTCCTGCAGCCTGCCTGACCTTCCCCTGAGTCTGAGGAGGCCAAAGACTGTATATAAAATGAGATTTCAACCTATTTAATATACAGTGCACAATTTCTAAATATTGCTCCTTTAAGAAAAGTGGCCTCGAGGGTGACAAAAAATAGCTGGAAAAAAAAAGAGGAAGTGATGAAAAAGTATGTAGACTGAAAAATAAAGTGACAAATTGTTGATTAACTTGTTTGACATTTAATTTGAAACAGTGTTGCTCTGATAATCAGCTGGTCTCTGTTAACTGTCAACTTTCATCATTCACGACGCTCAACCGACATTTATCATTTACAGCAAGAAACCTTTTCTCACTTCAGCCCACATTTCCAACCGTAAACCCGCCGACTAACAAGCTAATTCATGCCTTAAAGTTGAGAGCCTAAAACTTTGACCTCTCACATTAATTAGGATTGTGTATTTATGTCTGTTCATAATTAACAGACTGTATCAAGTCGACCTCGAGCGGCAGAGTAGATTAGTGCAGGAGGTGAAATATATGTGGCACAGATCGTCTAACCGTGCAGGGGTGACAGGGAGATCTCTCACTGCAGAAATGGAATCTAATATTTATAAGTATGTTTTCATCAGTGTATAAACATTTGAAAACACCTGTTTTTGTTGCCGTAGAATAAGATGTTTATATCTACAGAGGGAGATGGAGGCCGCTACCCCGAACCGCCGTGTTCCTACAGTGGCTCAGAGCGGACAAATCACTTTTTTCACGAGTTTCACGGCTACTGTAGGCCAGGCAACGTGTTTGCAATCTCCGCTAGATGCCGCCAAATCTTACACACTGGTCCTTTAAATCAGACGTAATAGGAAGTCAGAGTTTTGAGGTCGTAAATAGAAAAACTTTTGACCAAATATCTGAGAGTTTGGGCTTGTTTTGACATAATTTTACCTGAGAAGATCCCAAAATGACTCACTATCTCATTTCTGAGTGAACTTTGACGCTGACCTCGTATCTTAAACTTTTTCTTAACATTTTTATAATTTTGAATAAAAAAGTCAACATTTGTGCTTATGTCAAAATTAATTGAATATCTGTTTCTTTGCCTTATTATACTTTTTTTCTTTCATAATAATAAGCATCAGGGCTGCTCGATATGGTAAAAAAAAAATCACATTGCAGTTATTTTGACTGGAATTGTGATCTCAATATGTGGTACGATGCATCACAATTTTAATGTTTACTGAGAAAAAACTAATAAAATCATGATCATGTGATATGTGTTGGGGTCTGCACCAAAGAAACATCTCTGCAGCACTACAGTGCCTCATTATAATGCTGTTTTCTCACACATTTTCCCTTTTTTTCCAAAAAAAAAAAGTGATTTTGGATATTAAACTTGGCCATGTTGCAATTTTGATAATATTGCAATTAGCTGTGCAGCCCTAATCAGTATTTTTATTTTGTCACTCAATGCATTTTGCTTTATTTTTAATTTTCCTGGCAGAAATAGGCGTCCACAGATTAAAACATAAAATACTAAACCAGTGAACTCCATGATAGTTTATGCAGTTTAGCTTTGTCATTTGAATCAAATTTAACCAGACACACGCTGACTTTTATCATTAAATTCTGAACTTTATTTTAGGATCCATTATTAACAGCTAAAAAGGATGCATCTAAAACAATATAAGGCAGCATGTGAGTAAACTCGAATCGAGTCGTTTGATGGAGGTTTGGTTTTGTGCGACAGGTGCGGTCAGCTGTGAGGAAGCGGTTCCACCGTTGGCAGGAGCAGCACTCGATCCGAGCCAGGATGACCCAGGCCATGTCAATCCCCACTTCACCTTCACGGGTCAGCTTTCACAGCATCAAGCAGTCCACGTCACTATGAGACCGGAGACCGGCTCTGTCCCAGAGACGTGCTTTGGGAGAAACGCCCCCCCACCCCTCCACCCCCCAGCTGTCGTCGTCATCATTTTCTGCCACATCACTGGAGTACACTAAAACACTTTCTGAGCTGGGGCGAGGCCAGAGAGCACGAGAGAGAGACAGAGAGAGACTGCATCAGTCTCCTTAACCTCAGGAGGGACATTAAACAGACTTTCAGGAGAAAATGGATGGGGACGGGGAGAAAGGACACTGCAGACTCTATGACATGAGAGGTTAGTGGATCAAAAGATGCACGTGACCAAGCTGAGTTCGGATCTGTGGGTGTGAATGTACAGCACTCCATGTTCTTTAATGTTTGCCTGCCGTAGGGAGTCTCTGTCGTACTCCTGCCTGCAGACTTCGCTCGTGCCGCTGGACCGCACTGAACTGGATTCCAGCCCAGCGGACACCGGACTCAAACGCTACAGCAGGCAGAGTTTAAGTTATTAAAAAGACATTTTCAGATTTTATTTTCAGCTTTTTTTTTTTCTTTTTGCCGTCACAAACAAACGTCCGGTCATAGTGTTCGTTAATTTTGTGTTGTGCGATCTTCCTCTGTTCTCAGTCAGCTTGGTGCAGTCGTGCTACTTTCATCAACTTTCCAGGAAGTTAAACACATTCCATACTGTCTACCTGAAGAGTTTCGTTCCAAAGTAACGTGTCATGTGACATGTAGGGCGACCACGTGAGAATGGGTGGAATTTGACATCAGGACAAATAGGAAAGGGTTCGAGATTTGGGACAACTGCTTGTAATTTGGGACTGTCCTCAATTGTAGGACATCTGGTACAACAGTCTGGTACTTTTAAGGGTACTGACAGAATTACGTAGGTACCACCAAGCCCCAATTCACGTTTAATCGATCAATCAAACCTAAGAGGGCATCTGGATGAGAATGTAACTCAAAGTATAGAGAGAAAGACGGAGAACAACGTTAACCCTGCAGCTGGCACCAAGGTTTAACCCTCCACGGATGATGAAACTTTAAGTTCATAGACATCTTCGCAAAATTAGTTATCAATTCCAGCCATCAGTACCGATATGGATTCAAATGTGAACGGTACCCAAACCCTAAAGCTAGTTTAGCTAGAGCTTGGAGGCAATTAGCCTAGCTTAGCATAAAGACCAGACGCAGGGGGAACAGCTACCCTTCCTAACCTCAATGTCCAAAAATATGCCTACAAAATACATAAGTGAGTCAGACTGGCTGTTTCTCAAGTTAAGCTACAGCGGGACCGCTTGTTCCCAGGGACGATTATTCCAAAACCCCAGTGGTCCGAAAAATGCCCCATTGGACCGAAAGCCCATTTGTCCGACAGCCTGTTATTCTGAAAACGAATGCCCATTGCTCCAAAAATATAAAATGTATTTTCTGAGGAATGGGCCTTCAGAGCAATGGGCATTTAATTCAGGCTAACAGGCAGTCGGACAAATGGGGTTTTGGTCCAGTGAGACTTCGAGGTGTCAGAATAATGGCAGGGCACCGAATGAAAGTAAATAAATGTGTTCATCACAGCCACAGCCATCATTTTATGTGGACATTATAATTACATCTTTCACATATTCCTCTAATTTTGGGAAATATTTATTAATCTGCATAGATAGATAGATAGATAGATAGATAGATAGATAGATAGCTGATGGTTGAGCATGAACTCTCTGTGTTAATCCGAGTTTCACGTTACACAAAGACATTTGACCCACTGCAAATAAAATATTGATTGGTGCAGCTTGAAGTCACATTCCTCTGAGTGGTGCCAACAGCCCATTGTTCTGTCCCCCTCTTGTCTGATGTTTATCCCGACGATTGGGAAAATTCAGAAAAATCAGACGATTAGGATTTCGGAATAATAGGCTGTCAAAACAACGGGCAGTCCACAGTCGGTTGTGCTGTATATATGTGCGGTCACCTAGAGATGCTATTGAATATCATCCGATATTCATTACGTATCCAATACGAGTCTTAGCGTTATATAAAATAAAACTTACTATAACTATTTTTTAAACAACTCTATACTACTAAACCTGTCAAGATATGATGTGACTGCTATAAAGTTTTTTATATGGCCTGGCTCAGGTTAAAAAAATCTGGCAGTTCGGGGCTCATAATATTTTACGTGATATTTGGTTGGTGCACGGAGGCGTATTCGCTGATACCTGATCCAGCACTTTAGGTGGTATCGGAGGCATTTCTGATACAGTATCTGTATCTGTCAAACTTCTATGAACAAGGGTGACTCCCAGTAAATTACGCTGTATTTTGGTGCGTAGAGACGTACTCGCCAATACCTGATCATAAAATTAAGGGAATATGTAAAAAGAAAAAAAGAAAAAAGAATTATTATAGCCACGTAAAATAAGGCTGAGATGAAAACATTTCTAAAAGGAATAATTCTGGGAAAACACACTTCTTCACTTTTGTTCGGTGCCATCATTCCGGAAAATGTCCCATTGGACCGAAAGCCCGTTTATCTGATAGAATGTTAACCCGAAAACAGATCCCCATCGCTCCGAAGGCCTGTTGCTCTGAAAATACACACTCTGCCTGCAGTAACACACTAACAACTGCAGGGGCAGTATTTTCGGAGCAGTGGGCTGGTGGGCAAATGGACTTTCAGTACAGTGGGACATTTTTTTGACATTTTCGGCTGCATCGAAGCCTTTTTTTTTGATACCGGCATCTGTATCGGAGCAGCTCTAACGGTCATGGATCTTGAGTTATTTTGTTTTAACGAGAGTTTTGGAACCGAACTCTTCAGCTCAGTTCAGAGACTTACTATTGTTGCCTCTCAACCAGCAAGTTAAGGAGACTCATCATAAGAATCCAGTATTGTACATCTACTTCTTGTATCTACTAAGTGACTTCCTGTGGTGTTGGGTTGACTTGAAGCATGACATCAGAGCGGGCTGCACAGTAACTGTTGTTTACTGATTTATTGTAAATATATAAATACTATCAGAGCGGGGTGGGGGGGTCCGGTCGAGTCGTCACAAATATAAAAACCAAAAACACACAAACCACACACTGTGAATCATATGGGCACATTATCCATGTGATCAGCAATTCACAGTCCACATTCCTTCTATACCAGTATGCCTAGCAGCACCTGTGCATTTTTATTATGAACTGCTGTTTATGTCAAATTGTATATGAACCTCATCTTTTTGTCGCCCTGAAATCATGATTTTTTTTTGTTTTTTGTTTTTAAAAATCCTTTTCGGTGATGTGTGAGCTCTAGTTGTGATGAAATGTCAGATTTATTTAAGACAAGAGAATTTCACATGCCACTGTGATGTGTATTATTCTGATGTTAATCATCTGTTGTAACTGAGCGCAGTCTGTCTGTGCAGCTGCTTCCTGAGCGATCAGAGGTTTTTTGGGGGGGTTTAAAAGGTCAAATTAAAGAAAAGTCTAATTATTGTGCATTTTTGCAATGTGAGGAAATTTACCAAATAAGGTTTTTTTTTAAAGCAGACACCTTAAAGGGATAGTTCAGATTCTTTGTATGAGGTTCTTAACCATAGTCAGTGTTTTACCTGCAGTAGATGGAGGTCGACACGCCCCCAGTTTGGAGAAGCAGCAGGAGTACCGGGGTAGGAAGCTAAACAATGTAGTGTCAGTTAAAGAATATTTTCATCTTGCGGTCAGACAGCCTTTGCAAGGGGAAACTATAAGTATACAAGCCAAATGTTGCTTTCTTCAAAGCCACCAGACTCCTTTAACAAAAACAGGAGTTCCTGATCTGCCGCTGCCTCGACTGACCCGTCCTAAGTCCCGCCCCCGTCTGTTCTGTGCTCCAATAACAGTTGAGCAAACTTGGTACCTCTGTCACCTTTTCCTGTAAAAGTGACATATTTGGTCACATCTTAGGTTTACTAATGTTAGCAAAACACCAGCTAATGATTGATGTAGATTAGCTGGCTAGTTAACTAGCGTTTTGCTAACGCAGGTCCCCCAGCAGTCTTTTAAACATCTTTAAAATTTGCTTTCCTTTTCGACATAGATGAACCGAGCACATAGCATACATTATAAGTACAGGTGAGAAATTTGTCCAGGATAAAGGGGAAACAACTGCATCAAAGCGGACATTACAGAACAGAAATGATAAATAAGAACGTTAAATAGGTCCCATGGGCAAAACATTAGCTTATTAGCTTAAGTTAACTTAAGTTTCCTGCACTGTAAAAACAAAAAAAGTTGAGAAAACTCAACAGACTGCAGTAAATTTTTGGAATTTTGAGTCCAACTCAAATTCTTAAGTTTTGAAAAAGTTTTACCAACTACTGATCTTTTGTGGAAATAATTAACTTTTTTTAGATAAACGTGAAGCTTTGAACATTGTGCTTAAAAAAAGTATCAAGTAAACGCACTGAAGTGAAATCAAACATTAAAATTTTAATATTTTCAATTAAAACTATTCCATTTTTCAGGCACTAAAAAAAAGACAAGTCAGGTTTGCAGCTTACAAAGATTCAAGTTTATCTGAAGAAGAAAAACTAAAGATTATAGATCAGCAAAACTTTTCAAAGTTTATTTCAAAACTCAGAAATATTTTGCAGCGTGTTGCCTTGAATTTTAATTTGTCTAAACTTTTTTTTTTCACATTCTGCCAGAAAAGTCTGTCAAACTTCTGGATAAAGCAGTGAAAATACTCTAAATACATCACACACTTGAGCTGATATTGATTTTTTTAAACTGCTCAGCTTTCCTACACCTGTACTCCTGCTGCTTCTCCACACTGGGGCCGCGCCAACCGTCATCCACTGTAGATAAAACACTGACTGTGGATAAGTACCTCATACGACCCCACTTTAAAAAGTCTGAATTATCCCTTTAAAGGAAAACATCTGCAGGAATAAGCAGCAGGATGTTGGTGACATGATTTCATTCCAGCACAGTAAAAAAAAACAAAAAAAACATTTGGTCAAACCGATATCGACACTGACTTCTTCATAGTTATGTGGTACATGTGGTGGTCAATCAAAAATCACAATGTAATTCACAATATTATTTATTATTATTTATTTTCGATATTGTTATTTTCATACTTGAAACGATGTGAAGAGATAATAAACTGTGTGTTGCATTTGACTGAATGAAAAATTGAAGAAGAGGCTGAGATGTCAAGTCAAGTTTATTTATAGCGAATGAATGTGGTTTCCATACAAAAACACACACATTTACACACACACACACACACACACACACATTCAACCTGCTGTGGTGGGATAGCGGCCGGCTTTAAAGGATGTGCTCAGGATCACGGTGCCATTTCTCCCCACCGTCCCCCGAGACAACAGCAAACAAGAAATACATTTTGAGCATCGTGTGATCCTTTTAAGCTTTGTGTGCGCGTCTCCGAGGGGAGCGCAGCCGAACAGCAGCTTTTAAATAAGATCCTTCTGCCCAAGTGAACATTCACCATTCTTCCCGTGACCGGGAACGAGACAGAGGAGATGCTCCTGCTTTTTTTTTTTTTTTCTTTAATCTGTGGATGTCGTGCCAACGCGCAGAAAGAAAACAGGGTTCATGATGAATTTCGGAGGATCGCAGTATGCGTTGTGATTTGCAGCACTCTGCAATTCCATTAAGGTCAAACTGGATGTGAAGCTCCATGTAAACACTTAAGGTTCGTCGCTGCCTGAAGAGCAGCTGCAGGCCAAATATTACTGCAGGTTCAGGTTTGTTGGTCATCGTCACGGTTACTGTTCAGACTTGAGTCACGATGATTTCATTCACGTTCTCGTTAGTTTAACAAGCAAGAGTTAGTTTAATAAGCAAGAGGTTGCATGTCTTTCAAAACAGCCTTTCCTTCACAACAAGGCAATTCAGCAAAGGAGGAAAATCAATACATCTAGATGTCCACCATTACCCTGGTTTGACCTCTTAAGGGGACAGTTCACCCCAGAATCAATAATACATATTTGTCCTCTGCATTTCAGTGCTATTTATCCATATAGACTGTTTTGATGTTAACTGCCGTAGAGATGTCTGCCTTCTCTAGAGTATAATGGGACCACGATCAACAGAAATACAAATGCAACACTTTTGTTTTTGCTCTTTAAGTCTTAAAAAAAAAACAAAAAAACACTTTCACTGTGCACACAAACATGCTCACAAATGTGTTCAAATCTGTATTAGTGAGCACTTCACCTCACAGGTGTGCCTTGGACAGGACGCAGTCGAAGGACACTCTGAAATGTGACATTTTATCTGTAAAAAACACATTTATTACCACCGGTGGACTCAGCTGGGGGGCAGTTGCCCTTGTGTTTGTAAAAAAAAAGAAAAAAACCCTGCAAAAGTGCCCTCTAAAGCGCCTCTCCAGTTCAGTTGTTATATAACACTGAGGTAGACTTCTCCATTACTGTAAGCAAATTATTTAAACAGCATGATTTTTTATAAAGGTTAGAAAGGTTTGTTAATTTTTAAACAGGGGGGCATGGAAAAAATAATTAAAGGCTCATGCACACCTTCAGCTTCCTGTGGACAGGTGCGAAAGAGAAAAATCCCCGGAGAAGAGAAGAAACAAAGACCATTTTGGGCGGATAAATCCAACACCGAGGCTTCTACACACTCCCACTACGTGACAAGTGTGAAACACAAGTCACACTCGTGGCTGCAGAGGGTCGTATAATCGATAGTCGATAATCACATAAACAGCATTGACAAAGATGTAAGTGGCGCACTCATAACATCTATGACATCATGAGCTTGTGAAAGGAAAAATGATTGATTAAATGAATAAAAACTTGCTCCTAAGTTTCCGTTTTGTTGAACATTTTTTCATCATGTCATCATCTTTTCAGCCTGTATTTCTTAATAATAACACACAGATTCTAACTGTCACAGATCTCAGTCAGAAAGATGAATGAGTGAACTAAACAGCCGTTCTGCCTCTGCAGCCTCTCTGCTAACAGGTCTGCTAACATTTTGCTAACAACGATGGCCTCATCCCCACTGCCTAGTGATTGAATAGGAATGATTCAGTCCTAAGCTGCAATCATATTTTCTTTCTGCCGAACTACACCCGCCAACCAGGGTCTGTGTCTTAAATCTCCTCGCCACAGCTGCATTTGACTGGCACTATAATTTCACGTCATAGCGCCAACCATAGCAGCGTGCTAGCTAGCTCAGTGTTGCTAACTTTACAGCTCAGCTGAGGAGGACGCCATTAATGTTTACAACTTGCATTGTAACGAGCACGAGCCTCTCCTCCGTGAGTAGATGCACACTTCCTTCAGACAGTGACACACTTGGTGGGTGTAGTTTGGTAGAAAGAAAATAGTTTCTACATGAAACTGCTCACAATAAGGCCTGCGGCAGACATGAGCGGATTGATTCTGCAGGATCAATACATCGATTCTCACTAGAGATTCTTTAAAAAAAACTATTGATAATAAAATTATAAAAATGCTAAAGACAAACATATTTATTTAACAGTATGTATTTTGCTTTTGTACCAAATTTGTTGTTTTGTGTGTTTTTTTTTATATTGATATCATCAAATTTTAAAACAAATCTTATCATTATAACTGGGTCGATTCTAATTTCTGTAATTCTGTAAAGATATATTACTGTTGAGTTTTGACATCTCTACAGCTGATATCTCCAAAACTCTGTAACACACGCCAAGACTATCTAGATGGATGTGTAGCACTACAGGTAAGAGGAATAAGTAGGTATTTTTGATATTGTGGTGAACTGTCCCTTTAAACCTCAGTGGACAGTCATTAAACAAAGTCACGCTGTGCAGTCAAACATCATTCAGACTCACAGAACTTTATTTTCAGTTCTCGTCTCAGAAGATAGCCGACACGTCTGGCTGAGTTTTGGGTGAAATGTGTTTAAAATGATGCAGAAGACATCTGGAGCGTTTCCATTTGATTAAATTGTGCAGCCTTAACAAAAAAAAAAAAAAAAGGGAAAGAAAAAACATCTTGGCTCTGAATATTTTACCCGTCGTGCAGCTTCAGCGACAAGCCGGGGAGCCGCTGACACAGAATATAAATGATGTCAGACAGTGTGGAATCAGATGAGTTTAATAATTGTGGAGCTGAGGGGGATAAAAGGGCAGAACTGTATGTTAGGAGGTTAAACGACGAGAAGCCGTCCTGCTGATCTGCTGGTTGGTCCCACGGGGGAGCTGTCATGCCAACAGGTTCTCAGTGGTGCATTTATATGCATGAGGGTCCCGGCTCATAACGTGGTTACTGGAGTAACCAGTCCTCATGTAAACAATGTAACTCTGTTAGAATAACCCAGGCGAGCTCAGATTTCCTTTAAACATCTGCGCCTTTAAACGTCTCACTGCTGCATGCAAACATCTCACTTTTCTGAAAACATTTGTGTCTCCCAGCAGTCAGACTTTATCATAATTGGTGTGTTTGTGAAAATTGGTAGTTGATAAACAGCTCAAAACCCCCTCGACCCCCCACCCCCACACACACGCTCTTTAGGAGGTCCATCACGACTGTTTCCTGTTGTGACATCAAATTATGTAAGACGACAATGTTCCCAAAAAACTGAGCTGCAGCGAAATGCAAATAATGTGACGCACAAGAGAGCTTTTTCACGAAGCAGCAGACATTATCATGCTGATTTGATGTCCATTGTCTCACCTGTGTCGCAGTAATTGGATGATCCATTAAGGAGAAAAGAGCTGTGATCCGCAGAGGCTGAGGAGGACCAGTCGGCTCAGAGGGTTTTTATCAGTTATGGAGGGGGGGGGGGACACCTTGTGGTTAAGCAGCTTTAAAAATATATAAATAAATAATGTTTTTTGCTGTTAAAATAATCTCTGAAAACATCCTTTTGATATAAAAGTGCACTGCAGATACTGAAAAATGTGTCTTTGACAATAAAATCGGACTCAAAGCGTCACAGATGTTATTGTTGAACAGAGTGTGAAGAATGATTGTGTACACGGTTCAAAACTAATTTTACAGAATATAACTTTAAACCTACTTAGAGTAGCTTATAATCATATTACAATGCATTATAACAGTGATTATAATGCATAATAAAATGATAATAATGTGCTACGTCTATGAGGATTATAATACATTATGATTCTTACAAAAACAAATGACAGCGAGTGACCAGCACTTATGAGGTTTTATGACACTTGATCATATATGTCAATATAAATTGCTTTATAATGTATTATAATCATTGCTATAAAGCATTATGAATTGTTATAAGCAGATTATAATGCATTACAGACATGAGTGTTACAGAAAGAGTTACTAATATTAGGGCAAATTGCAAGCACTTTCCTTAATCGATCATTGGTAACATTAACAACTAATTAATCGATTGATTGTTATTTTTAAAAGCCTATGCACACTCTCGGACATAAACATAAAAGCCTACATATTAAACACATATACTTGGATATCAGATAACATGCGGCGCACACTCATACTTCAGATGCCTATTTGATAGTTGATTTATTAAATTTTACTTTTTAATTGTTGTCATCCTGAACCAATACGTCTTCATCGAGATGCTCTTATCATTTATGGCGTGTTATAAACAATTTAAACCTTTATTAAATGTTTATATATGGATCATAAATACTATTTAGGAGGGACATTTTAACCTTGATTGATCAGGTAAGTTCCTCTGACAGCAGGAACCTGATCACATTCACATCTGGAAGCTGCAGCTCCACTGCAGCTGACACAGATTCATCCTGCTGGTCACAAGTTCACTTTTAAAGTTACTGTTAAAACCAGAGTACAGCCAACAGCTGAAGGGCTTCACAGTAAACATAGCAGAGTGCGAGCGGCTCGTCTGTGGCCTGTTGTTGTGATGTTTCAGCTCCATCTAGTGTTCAGTCACTACAACTACAGTCTGATGTTTCCTCTGTTTAGAGATCCTAAAATCAGAGTTTTCCATATTAAGGCCAAATTAATATAGCAGACTGTCGAGAGACACTTCAGTCAGGATTGAAGCTTGACAGAAAGATCAGATCTGAACTCTTTACAGCTCTTTATACAAATTCACACCCTATAAAGCACTTTTACTGGAAGGCAAGTAACTGTGGATGCCAAGAAAGCTCATGGATGAAGCTGCAGAATGATGGAGAGGCTGCAGAAACGCCGAGGATGATGGGAGGAATCAGGGCGGACAAACTGCAGATGTGGTACAAAAAGTCAGACTTGAGCTATTATTATCTGAGCTCAGTCGACTACATCCAGCAGCTGGAGGTGGACGTTCTGACATCAATAATGCAGCGAAGGCTGAAGTCCAGTCTCTGATCTGAGGCCACGTCACACGTTAACTTTCTGTAAAAATTTAACAGATGGTGACGAGGAACAGCGTCACAGCTGGCGTCACAGGTCACACACATCTGTACAGATGTTTCTGAGTGAGTGTGTGTGTGTTTTGACAGGTTTTTTATCTCCTAACACACTGAACTGGAAACACAAATGATCACAAGTAAAATACAAATCTGTGGCCTCAAAAAATCACACCGGCCTTATAAATGTTTTCTTTATTTGTAACTTTATTTTTTAAGATGTGAAGCACCAGAGTGACATATGACCAAAGAATAGAACAAACAAAAACATAAAAAATAAGAATAAGAAACTTTATTTATATAGAACCTTTCAAAAAAACGTGTTTGTTCCTCACAAATATTGAAAAAAAAAAAACAGGAAAAAACATGGTGCAATCACAAATTAAACAAGTTCAGTGCAAGAGATGAAAAATCAGCCTGAATCAATAAGAGCAAAAAAAAACCAAAAACCCGAATATCTAATTAAAAGCCATTTTTTATTCAAAAATAAATGTGTAAAAAATAATAGAGGGGAGAAAAAAAACAAACACATATTATAATGAGAGAAGAAAAAAAGAAATACTAATAAGTAAACACGTTTATATAACCTCACCTCCAGACCCCCACATGCCTCCATTCACCCCAGATCCTCTCAACATTCAGTCCACTGACCTCCCTCCTCCATCACTGAAAACAGGTCACACAATAACAACAGGTCCAATTACATAACATTAAGAAAAGATGAGTTCTAATAAGCAGGAAGCTGCGGTTCAAGTTAATTAAACAATCATAATTAACTTCATGAATAATTCATGAACAGATCAGCAAAGTAATTAAAGATAAACAACTGAATAATAATCACACTGACAAAAAAAAAAGAAAAACAAAAGGATAAAAGGATATTTTATCCTTTTGTTTTTTAAAAAAATAATTAAGTTAAAGTCACTCGAACGTCCACAAAGGATCAGTCCAGTCAAGCACATTATGGATCCATGTTATATACATTATTTATAGAAAAGTTAATATCTGACCTTTATATTATTGTCACATCATTAGATTATTATGATTCAGTCATTATTGTAAAAGCAGGATTTTAATGTTGTCAAATTAAATTCATTTAAAATGAAAAGCTGCAAATTTGAGAAAGTTTGAGAATCTGGAACCATGAAATGTTTTTAAATGAAAAATGACTTAAATGATTTTTAAAACAGTTGCCGATTCATTTCACTGTGCAGACCAGAGAGCGAGTGTTTCACTGCCCTCTCTGGTCGAAAATCTCCAGAATGTTTCACCTCCGACTGCATCCAACATCACTGAGGGATAAAAAGTACAAATACAAAGTAACATAAAATGGTAATACTCAAGTAAAGTAACTTAAAATTGTACCATGTACTTTTATTAAAATATTATGACTCATGCGTTAATGTAAAAGCAGGATTTTACTGTTGTAGGTGGTTGAGGTTGAGCTCATTGTGGGACTGCAACTGTTGATTATTTTTAAATTTTCATTTTTCTTTGACATAATTAATCTATTGATTATTTTCTCTGTTAATTGATTAATTAAAAAAATCTGATAATAGTGAGAAATGTCGTCACAGTGACCCAGAGCCCAAAGTGACAGATTCACAATGTTTCACCACAACAATATTAAAAATACTGTAAAATATTAAAATAATTAAAGGGAAAATCTTTGCATTTGTGATGGTGGAAACTTGAACTATTTCTGCTTTAAAATAGTAAAAAATATACTATTTTCATTAGTCAGTTGAATAATCGACTGATTGTTTAATTCATAAAAGACATCAAAGCAGCTTCTTCCTTCAGGCTGTCAGGCTGCTTCCTCCATGAAAAATTCTTGTTTTTATTTTTATCTCTTCAACTAATCTACTGTATATAATTCAAATGTTGTTTTTATGAGTAGCCAAGAGGGAAGTACATCTAAATCTGGCTGCACAACCCTGTTGTATAATGATAAACAAATTAATCTTGTATTTTGTGTGTTTTATGAGCTTTTTGCGGGTTTTCTGTGCAAAAATTCATTTATATGTGAAGTGACTAAAGCATCAGATAAATATAATAAAGAGCAGAAAGTGGCATGAAAAGAAAAGGCTCAAGTAAAGTACCTCGAATTTGTTCTTAAGTACAGTACCTGAGTAAATGTACTTAGTTACATATCAGTACTGGTGGTGCTGCTAGTTTTGCTTGAATAAAGGAAGTGAATAAATCTTCCACCACTGTCTCTGTTGTGTAATGATAATGATACTGACCTGAATAATTAGCACATAATTCCCTAACCCTAACCCTTCATATACACAATCAATCACTAGTTGATTGTTTAAAAAATATCAGAAAATGGTTAAAAACAAACAAACAAACAAAAAAACAACAACTCACAACCAAAGATATTCAGTTTACTGTCTGAGGAGGAAATAAACCAAAATATATTCACATTTAAGGAGCTAAAATCAGAGAATTTATACCTTTTTCTTTTAAAAAAATTACTCACATCCATTAATTGATTTTCAAAATAGCTGGCAATTAATTTAATAATCAATTAACCAATTAATCGTTGCAGCTCGTTCACTTCTCTACAGATATATGCACATGGTGTGTAAGATTATACTAAGAGAAAAAATGAAATGATTTTTGATTATATAATTGATAATTGAACGGAGATGCAGAGATTTAGTTGCACCGAACGCAAGCAGCAAATTCACAGGATGGCGTCTAGATATTATTGCACAGGATGATTGGACAGTGAAGTGCAATAAAGACATGATGCATCAACTGGCACCAGCAATGCATGCATTAAAAACTTGATAAGAAATAAATAACACATTGTAAATCTGGTCTATACGAGCTCTTACTCCCACATTTCCAATATGTGTTTGCAGCTGCTATCACACTAAATGTAAAATGACATCCTCTACTTCAGGCCTTTGTTGCTGAGCTGCCACAGACGTGGGATGAGGATCATTTTCATTCAATATTTAACTGTGGATGTGACCGAGTGGGGTCAGACTGAAGCATCACTGACACTTTGTGGGGGGCAGCTCACTCGCTGCGTGGAAACTTCTGCAGACTGTCCCCCTGCAGTGCTGCATGTTGCAAATCATTACAAACCCAACACTGCCTCACTAATTTAGATTTACCCCCATCCTCTGCCCCTTGCATAAATTGGTCTCCTGTCTCGGCAGCTCTCCTGCTTAAACTTCACTCTGGTGAAGTAAAAGCCTTCTCTTGTGTCTCCTGTCCTACTTTGGGACAAAGATTGAGAGACAGAGACCATTCAAATGTCTTTCCACCAGCAAAATCTGTTTAGCATTTGATGCAAGGAAAAAGACAGAATGAAATATGTTAAACAAACTCATTTGCAGCCGTCTGCTTCATCTGCCTGTGACTTATCTGGTGCTGTGAAAACCTGTGGTTCATTTCTGAGTAAAGTCCCACAGACAGATCATTAAAAATATTAGATATTGTAGTTACATTGAGTGAAAATACATCAGGTTGGACTGTGAGTAGCTAGCATGCGTGCGGTGTAAATAACACTCGTATAATGGCGCAGTAAAAGCAGCCATTTATAAATTATGGGGTGGTTGTGAGACTCAAGAAAACATTTTGAAATGAAAACAATATTTTTGGATAATGAAGTTTCGTGCTATGAACTTTCGTCCACATTTCCGCTGTACGGGCATTTGCCAAGACTGACAGCCGCGCGAGCCAATAGGAAGCCTGAAATGGAAGCGTAGACCAATAGGAGCGCGGGGGAGGGTTGTTATCAAGTCGTAAACGGTTAGTAACAGGACAAGCAGGTAAGTAAGATTTTGTCTTGTTATTTTCTCAAAATTAACGAACGCTGTGCTTGTCAGGAAAAAACACTCATTTGGTTAAACGTTCGGCTGTTCGATTTGTGTAGGTTGGATTTTTTTAGCATACTTTTCTGTCAAACGTGCAAAAAACGGTAGTCATTGAGAAGTCAGTATGGGATCGGGAAGCAAACAAGCTAGCGAGCATTAGCTTAGCCTGCTAGCTAAGTTGGCTGTTATTGGCCAGCCTCTCGGCGTTAGCTTACTACGTCGGTGTACCTCCGTCTCAAACGGTCCTGTGCACAAGGGAACCCTGTTTTAGAAACTCTCGCGAGATTAAAAAAAATAAAATTTGACGGTACAATTACTTATTATTTATAAATTGATAAGACTGTGATTAATAATACGGTTAGAATTATGAACAGAAAGCACTTTGTTAAGGTTAAGGAAAGGTTGTGGTTTGGGTTAAACTAATCACTCTCGCGAGATTTTTCGCAAGTCTGAGGTTCCCTTCCAAACACGAACGTCTCAAACACTAGCTCGGCTAACGTTAGCTTCTCAACTAGCGCTGAGAGAAAGTACTGTTAATTGTATTACAAAAATCACTGGCAGTGCATTCCTTGACACGATAGTCAATAAAGAAACACCCCACACAACTTGCTTTTAAATTTTCAAGCCCAGTGTTAAAATTATTCAACATGTAAAACTTTTTCATTATAAATTTGCAATGATAACGTTCGTGGAGGTAACGTTAGCCAGCTAGCGCTAGCTTGCCAGCTGGACGTAAAAAAAAAATCCTTGAGACTCTCACCGCTGCCAAGACAGTTGACAACTTTATTCACTGAGCCTGACTCTGTCCTGAAATGTTTAAATGGGGGTTTAACTAATGTTTGTCTCTTTATTGTTTTTGTTTTTAGGTGCCCTGTTATTTCCATGTGTGGTAACTGGAACCATGGCCCCTTGGATTACTGAATGGAGTATTTCAACAATGGAATTTAAGGTATTATATTAATTACAATTTAATTTCTGTTATTATTTTGTGTATTTATGATGGAATCGGATGGCGATGCTCTTTACCAATCCTCACCTGTGGGCTCTGATTGGTGACCCAAAACAAGCATGAGGTTGTGGATACTAGTGGCCAACATGAGATTCCCTTATCGGGTGCCGTGGCTCACCCCAACAGGGAACAGCTGCCTGCGAAAGAGCCACATGAGGTGCATCTAATAAGGAAACTCATGCATCCCAGTGGAGGTATTTCAGACAACGGGCGTGTCTGACTGGGAGGAGAACCAAACCATGCTGGATGGATTACATATCCCAGCAAGTGCGAGGCCGCCTCTGAACTGCCCAGGAGCACCCAGGAGGAGTTCAAGGATGTGGCTTTGGAGCTGGAAGTGTAGGCGACTTTGCCTAGCCTGTTGCTGCCGTGACCTAGAACAGCTTCAGAAGATGGATGTATGGATTGGATGATTTTACCAATTACCGGTATAGCAGAAAAGGATTAATGCACCTCATTGGATAACATACTGGATGACAATCAATGACATCAGCAGCTATTTGATCCTGACATTTGTAGTTTGCCTTCTGAGACTTTCATGTAGCTATGAATTTGATCTAATTTTCATAACAGGTGGATAGACAGTTGCTCTCTCTCTCTCTCTCTCATTCACACATGCACACTCACACATTGATAATTACTTATTTATTATGCATGTCGACTCTGGTAGCCTGATAATGCACAGGGGCCATGCAAGACCCGTAGGAAATGAGTGGTATGCATTAATTTGCATTACTTAACAGTAAAAGTGATATATAACAAGTCACAAAGCATTGTCTGATCAGACGCATGGAGCCATTCTAAATTCACACTACTTATGTAATTCATTTCTGGTGATTAACAGGCTTAAGTTAATGATGCATAACATTATTATAAACATTTATGCGTATTACTCATCAAAGGAAGGATGTAACACTGTAAACATCTAATGTGCAATAAGTATTTCCTGGGAAAATCTTCCCGTGTGCAGGAAATCATAAGCGGTTGTTTATTTAAATGTCCAAGAAGAGAAACTGGAAAAGCATGAGCGACGGCATCACTAAATGAGAAACTACAAATAGGCGAGTAACTACAGAAATTTAACCCCTCCCCCAAAAAGAATTTCTAAACGAGATTTCAGTACTATACACACTGACATGATCCTTGTGAAAAGTAGCAGAGAAACGGTAGTTCAACAATAACTTATAATAATAATAATGATGCAGCAATAATACTAACCTTTACATTGAACCTTTCATACAAAACATGCAGCTCAAAGTGATTTACATTTTATCAAAAAAGGACTAAAAACAGGAAATACAACAATTAAAAATCAGCCAATTTGGTATAGAAAAGCATAGTTTTGATCTACCAAAAACAGGGCCGTTACATCTAATGATTTCAGTTACACAAGTACTTATGTAGCACACTTTGACAACGTGAGAGGTCTATAAATTACTCCCTGTAATATAACATACGTCCCACCACAACACTATAACATCATCAGTGTTTCCCTTAGAAGTTTTCTCTCAGGCTGGTTGGTTAACACTGAAAAAAAAAAAACCTAAACAGTAATCAGCTTGGGTCAGAAGGCGCAACAGGCAGTCTGCAATATTTGCATCCAAATTTTTGTTCAAT
>JAJHUR010139904.1:0-25651 GCA_027495735.1 Lutjanus campechanus | reverse complement strand
ACTGTCTCAGCCACAGCAGCTCACGTTTTTGTTGTTTTTGTTGCAGCTACTTTAATTACAGGGTTGCTGCAGGCTTCAGCGAGTTACATTTCAAACTTTTAAGACCATTATTAATACAGTTTAAGACCTATTGGAATGTGGAATGCGTTGTTGTTGGTCTGTGGTCCATGTGGATCTCCCCTGATGGTTCAGCCCGCAGACTAAATGTAACCATCATGGAGTCAAATACATTTATACTGCTGCTGTTTTAAAGTAATAATACCCCAAATCTCAAGGCACAGCTGCAGTGAGAAGACTTGAAAGGTATCGTGATACAATTTGTGAGTTTTGTGATCTGTTGCAAGCCCCTAATATTAACACAAAACTACATGCACCGTTTGGATTAGTGATTATTGGTCCAATGTTACCCCAAAACTCAGTTAAAAGCAAAGAATGAACTAATGCAACTTTATAAAAGTAACATTAGCATCATAATTCAATCACTATAAGACCTCTAGGAATCATATTTATATTTTAAGGCCTAAAATTCAGATTATTGTATTTTAGACTGTTGAAGACTTTTAAAGGATCTGCAGAAGTTCACATGAAACTGGCCGGCTAGCTAACTAGTGATACCTGCAGGTGCTAGCTTGCTGTTGTGCCAGTTTGTGACGCTTCTCAAAACTGAAAACTTTGGAGCAAAGGTTAGCATCATGGCTAGGCAATAGTTAGTGTTTAGCAGACGCCTGGAATGCCTGGAAAGGTGTAGTCAATCAGAACCAGAGCAGAGGCGGGTCTTCCCGCAAAGTATCCCGTGTAGGGGTGGCCTGCGAGAAGATGATAGCCTCTCCTGCTACCTAGAGGCCTAGTTTACCAACTAATTACCATCATTACCACTGACCTACCAAAGTAAAACTTTTAAAAAACATTTATTTTTTTAATTTTGTGAGTAGCTCTTCAAAATATTAGCAGAAACAGATGAGGTTTCTTCTTCGAATGAGTCAATTTACCTTCCAATTTGAGATCATTTGTCTGAAATTATCCTAAGACAAAATCTAGACGAATAAAACATTACTTTCCAAGCTTGTTAATATATTTTTTTGCAATAAAGGTTCTATTTAAGCATAAGACTGTAAACAATAAAAGCGTTAACAAACCATTCTTCTCAGGTTGTTTCTGTAAAGGTGCAGTCAGCTTCTTTCTTACCATGTGTGGAAGCTGGATGTTAGCTAAGCTGTTGATGAGCGACTGGCTGAGGTTGGCCAGCTCGTGCAGCAGCGAGTCGTTCTGCTGCTCGATCACCTTGTTCTCCTCCTCGATGGACTTCAGGTTGGTCTCCATGGTGGTGATCTAGCGCAGGAGGAAATAAATGGTCAGTATGGTGGTAATTTTATGGAGAGATGACAGGAAACGAGTGGGAGAGATGCATCAAACGTTCCACACTGAATTTGAATCAGGGACCCATACAGTATATGTATTAATGCTTCAGTGAACACACACTCAGAAACCGTCTTACTTGTGTCCTCAGTTTTATCATATCTGATTCCACTTGATTGTTGGACTCGTTCAGATCTTTGATTTCTTCATCCAGCTGTTTGATTTCTTCATCATTTTCGATGCCTGAAAAACACAAACAACTTTTAATTTGATTCAGATAAAATTTTAGTTTTTCTGTTTCGAGGTAGGGTTTGACTCTGACCTTTGCTTGCTCTCTGCTTGATTGTCAGCATGTCCACGCTGCTCATCCTGGCCTTCTTCATGGCTGAGGTGGCACGGGGACAACCGGAAAGACTGGAATAAAACACACGCACATTGACGAGGGGTTGACTGTGATGGATTATCAATCAGCTGCAAGTGGTGTGCTGCAAAATGATCATCAGGATAAGCATCACAGAGCTGAGGTAAGTTTTCAACATGTATAATTAAAACAGAGAGAAGAAAAAACAGAAAAGTGATGTGACACAGAGCCACGCCCACCTCCGATGGGTCAGGAAGCTCCCGCTGACATGTCCCGAGCCGTCGCAGCCCGGGGTCGGGCAGCTCATGCCGTCCGTCTTGCCAGATTTCCAGACAAACTGCGAGCCGTTGACGTAGCTGTCCTTCTGCCTCTTTGCCGCCAAGGGGCAGCCTGACGCGCTGCGGTGGGAGGCGTACTTCCCCGTCACATGACCCTGTCCATCACAGCCCGGCACCGGACACCTGAGAGGGAGGACAAACACAGAGGTGTCACGAACAACGTGATCACAAACTTCACTGTGTGTTGTTTTCACTTCATTGCACTCAAAACATCACACACGACTTACTTTACTCCAAATTTCATGGTCAATTACGTGATAATTAGCGAGTACTGTTTTCATGTAGTCAGTGCTAAGATTTCTCCAAATTAACTCGCGAATCACCCCCAGATTTCACAGTGAGTATGAGATCATTTGCAATCATGTCATTTTCATGCTAGTAGGTGGGTAATTACCATTTCATTTGAACCATTTGAACTTTCTTTGAAATTAACTGCAGATTTACCCCAAATTTCATGGTAAAAATGTCATAATTAACAAGTATCAAGCAACTGAAATCCATAACAGTTATTCTAATTTATTGGAAATTACACCAACATTATTACTTACTTCTTGCATAAAAACAACACTTGCGAATGATCACATACTTACCATGAAATTTGGGGCTAATTTGCTGGTAAATTCAGAGAAATTTCAAACAGGCGTTACTACTAACCCTGTGTGCAATTGATCGCTATCGTAGAACAGCCTGGCTCAGGTTGTAAAAATTTGGCATTTTGGATGCTGCTCTGAAATAACAGGGTCCCATTTTGGGGTGAATAAATTATGTGCTATCTGCGTACTCACCGATACCTGTCCAGCTTTTTTAGGCTGTCTTGGCATACTGATATTGGTGTCTGAACAACCCCGGAGCTGCACATAAACAACACTTACAAGCTGTAAAAAGCTTAAATTAAATCTTTAATTAAACGACTAACCTTATTCTCAATGGCAACAGTGACACATGCAGATGCTGCAACCGTTAACTCATTCAAACTTTGCAACATTTTTGTTTTAATCTGTTGTTTTTCTTCAGCTTTATTGTTAAAAGATAGATTACCTATGATAGATTACCTATTAGGTATGAAAAACACTCTTAGTCATTGGAAAAGGTAGCGTGGGCTTCGGATTGAAGAACGAGCACCGGACCTCAAGACGATCAACAACGCATATGTCATTTTCAACCAGCCAATCAGATCAGCCGGATGCATCACTGCAGACCACCTCGGGAGCAGAGGAGGAGAGTGGAGACGAGAGCCATGCTAACACAGCTTCGACTTAAGGTCAAGAAAATGAAACAGGTGAAATGGGTCTCAGGCAGGACAAACAACGGGAGACTGTTGAGCCCTGATCCACCACCGTGTCCCAGATCGAGGATTGTGTTTCAAGACAAGTGCAAGACTCTGACGTTAAACTTATTTAACTCATCACGGTCTTATTGCTGCTATTTACATTCAACCTGACACAAATTCAAAAAATGCACTACAGAATTATTTCCTCTGTGTCTAAATGTATATGTGTATAAATAACTGTTAATTTATTTTATACTCTGTCTATTCTATTCTAAATGTAATTATCTGTATGTTTGTTCAAGGACTGTGTAGCATCAAAGGACTACACTTTTCATTTCGTTGTTTCATGGTGCAGTATAATGATAAATAAATGACCTTGGTACCTGCTGCCTCACATGCCACCAGCACTCCATTTAAACTTCTATTTATTCCATTTAAACTTTCTACTAAAACATGAAAAAAACTGGTGCAGTCTTCTAAAAAATATCCACTTCCCAGTCTGTTCAGGACTCACAGAGTCACGACTCACCTCCTCACCTACATCCCCCTTCTCCTCCTCCCCCGTCCCCTGCAAGGCCTCCGGGCCACAGCAGCGTAACCACGAGCAGGACAGACACCTCTCGCTCTGCAGATGACACCTCCTCAGCTCGCAGACACTCCGCTCTGCCTCCCGCATCCCAAAACGCCCTTCGCGGTGACATTTGGGCTGATTAGAATGAGCCGAGCGTCGGCGGGCCGCTCCCCAGCCGAGCTCAGGTTAAGCTTAATTATAATTTCACTGTTAATGATGATGGCGGATGGAACAGAGGTGGCAGCAACAGCTGGCTGCAGACCGACACCGGCTGAACTTTAGATTATTCGCAAGGTCGTATTGGCTTAACATTATGGCTCCGCTTTAACGCAAATGTCAAACGCTCACTAGTGCTAACCTTTGCTGGACGCGGCCTGCTGGGAGCGGGAGGTGAAGTGGAGGACTGACCACAGCTCCTCTCTAAAATATTCTTTCCTAAAGTTAGAAAGGTCAGCGCACACTGGCAGCATTTTAAGAGAACGTAGACGGATGAATCTGTCAGCGTCATGACAGGCGTCACTGTCATGTGGCTGCTATACGTTCACTTTACACACCAGCAGATATGAATCTCATGAAGATAGAAAAATGGTTTTATACACAAAGCAGACATTCTGATTTACTTTACAAACAAACAAACATTATTTTTGTTGTCACTTAATCTGTCCTCAACCCAAAGATATTCAGTTTATATCATAAAGGAGTAAAGACACCAGAACATTCACATTCAAGAGGCAGGAATAAGAGAATTTAAACTTTTTTTGCTTAAAAAATTACACAAACCTATTAATCAATTATCAAGTTGGTTAATTTAATAATTGACAACTAATCCATTAATCAACTACTTCTTGCGGCTTTAAATATTTTGTTGATTAATCCATAAGTAAACAGACTGATCTTTAGTGAGAACAACTTTGATAAACAATTAATTATTTAAGTCATTTATAAAGAAAAAATTCCAGAAAATGACTCGTTTCAGTTTCTCAAATGTGAAGATTTGTTGCTTTCCTCTGTTTTATGTCACTGTAAACTAAATATCTTTAGACAAAACAGAGGTGTGGAGGCAAATTAAGAAAGTTGGGTGTATGATTTTAAACTGAGGGAATGAAATAAGTTGTAAGAAGGTAGGATTTCTAACATTTCTCCCCTGAAACGTCCCAGGGTTTACGTCAAAGCTATGAAGCCTCTCAGAAACCTTACTTGATTGGTTCCTGGTCGTCCTTGTCCTCTTTGCTGTGGAGGATTTTGATGCCGCTCTTCTTTGCTCGTGGACAACCGGACAGACTGCAGGACCGGAGACAAATAAAAATAAAACATCTACGGTGAAGCCCTGTATGTTTTTGTTGTGGTTGCATGCGAGGCGGCGGGCAGTTGTAGCTGTAGTTACTGTGGTTACTGTACCTCCTGTGGGAGGCGTAGTTTCCGGTGATGTGTCCAGATCCATCGCAGCCGGGGGTCGGACATCTGAAGAACAAACGAACACAAGGATTAACCAGCGTCAGGTGAGGATACCGAATGAGCACTGGTTTGTAGTTTTAGACTCTGAGTCGTCTTGTTTGGTGGTCTTCACTGTAGCTCTGCTGTGAAAAAGTTCAAAACCGCGCAGACTCACTTGAGTTCTTGTGCGTTGGTCGTCATCATCCCGCGGATGCTCTTGTCTGCCAGCTGGCAGCTTGACAACCTGCAGGAGGAAAAGAGAAACAAACTGAACAGAAATAAAATTGCTGATTTTGTCAAACAGGTTATTAATTTGTTCCTCCTCCTCCTGTAGGTGTGTCTGACTTTGTTTACTATGAATCTCATGTGTCAAAGGCCAGTTTCCCAGGAAGGGACGATAAACTGAGGCTCACGACAGCGTCGCGTTAATCAGGTCAGGCGTGTGAACAAGTCTTACGTGATGAGCTCCTTCTTGCTCTCCTTGCAGGGCGGGTACTTGTGGTGTTTGGGGCTGGGCATGGTGACCTCGGCCGGGTAGCGCTGCTCGTCCAGCAGCTCCTGGAAGGGATCCAGCTCGTCGCTCTGGTGCAGGGACGAGAAATAAGCAGACTACAACATATCACTACAGGCTCAACGTTAACATATTCACACAAAATACACCTCAACAATATTACAGTATGTTCCCATTTGAGACACAGATGATAAGTTGGGTTTGTCCACCTCAACTTAACTCATTAAGTTATTTAATTTAGTGTTTTTCTCATTTTTTGAACACTTGTTTTGAAGAGAGGCACTGGTAGATTTTTAATTTTCAAGCCATTTTAATGTAACTGACATGTTACAGATATTTCACCCTTCTGTCCTGTGGCTGAACATGCAGTTCTGTGGTCATTTAAGACATTAGTTGTTTAAAAACTATTTCAAAGCTTCTTAAAGAATTGCAAACTTCTTGCAAAATACTGCAGTATAATGTTTCCTTGCTTTTATTGATTTTTCTCATGTAGGCCATGTGCTGCTTTTTATGTCTGTGTATTTTGTGTTCCTGTGAATTAATACCTCTCAATGTAGCGTATTGATATCCTGACTGAAATCTTTACTTCATTATTGCTCTGCCTGCTTATAAACTATTTCACTAACAAGTTGTTTTAACTTTAAAGTGACGAAAAATAGTCCTTGTGGTTAACTTTAAAGCAATGTTTACTGTGCTGTCCCTCTTAAATAAATAACTTAACTAAATAAGTAAACAGATACATCGTCAGATGATGGCTGATTGGTTCTGAGATTGATAAATACTTAACTGACCATCAGAAAGTTACACATTAAGAATAATTATATAGAAATCACCGATGGTTTTGTTTGCTTATAGATCATATATAGTTTGTTTCCTAACCAGTGAAAAACTTCTTCTAGTACGTTTAAGAAAAATCACCAGCTCTGGTTTGGTGTTAATTCACTGCACAAAAGTGTGATTTAGCAGCTTTTCTGATAATCAATATGATTAAAATGTATCAGTGTTTCATGGGGGGTCCACAATGATGATGTTCAGACCTCTGCAGCCCATCCATGTTTATTCTTATCTTATTAATGACAAGGAGCTAATAATAATAATATCTAACATTGAATTATGATTTTAATTATGATCAACAGAAAAATAATCAACAACTATTTATGTTTCCAGCTTCTCTTTTGTGAGTATTTTCTTTCTTTTTTTTATCTTATACAATAATAAACTGAATATATTTAGGTTTTTGATTATTGGTCAGACTAAACATGACACTGGGCCTCAGAAAATTACAGAACTTACATTGTTAATTATTTCACTGTTTTTTGGGGGGGCATTTTATAGCAATATAAAGAAATATGTTATAATAACAATATGAAAAAGCCTAAAGAATTATGAGCAATTAAATAATAAGGCAGCCTGAAAATCTCGCTATTATATTTGAGAGCCTGTTTTGTGTCTGTCTATGTTAATTATGTGACAATAAGGCCACAAGGAACATTTAATTGTCTATAACACAGCTAACTTTTTGCTTTAAATGTAAAAAAGTACAGCATGTTGTCTTTTTAAGTGGTTAATTTGTGCTTAAATTTACTGTGTAGGACAAATGCTGTAAATAAATAAATTAATTTATCTTAAAAGTCCTTAAAAACAATGTAAATCACGTGTTTCTACTCTGTGAGACACAAAACACAGCAGCTGAACTTGTCCGTGTGCTGATTTGATCATTTTCAATATGTTTCTCTGTCCTGCAGTGTCTGTAAAATCAGCTGCAGGTGAGAACAAACGTCTTTCCTCGTGTTTCCTGTATCATCTGATTATTTCCTCCACATGTTAAAGCTTCGGTGAAATAAATCAGCACCAGTTAACCAGTCGTCTCTCCCTCTGCACCAGTGGGAGCTTCAGTGGCTGTGAGCGCTGCAGTCTGCTCTGCAGTCCACACATCACACCTCCTCAGTCGGAGGGAGAAATCGTTCAGGACTGTCTGGAGAAAATCCCATCAGCCTGCGAGCTCCGGGCTCCGGCCTCCTCTGCAATGTCGTGCTTCATTAACAAACGCAATTACTCTCCTGATTAAAACCTTTCACTTCGCCGCTCTAAATCCAACGAGGCAAATGTAGCAATTTGCTGCATGGATTGCTCTGTGTGATATCAGATCTGTGAGGATTTAAAGCGTGCAGATGATCTATCATGTTTTACTTATGTATTAGAGGTGTAATTCAGCATTTTAATGCACCGTGCTCCGAGCTCCTGAAGCGTTCACTCAGAGATCTGCTGCAGCTCAGACGCAGCGCCGCTTCTGACCACATGAGAGCGCACTGAGCCTGCAGGAGAGAGGGGCTGCGTCCACCCTGTCGACCAGGGTTATTTATCAAACTACTGAAAATGAAACCTGCCTCCCTTTACTCACAAACTTTAGAACAGAAGCTACTTATCAAATTTCTCTTGACTTAAAAATGCTTTTAAGTTTATGAAAAACTCCAGAGTCTCTCACAAGAGCTGCCTGTCAGGCTCTCCCCTGGTTTGGTTCTTTTCTTCCTATTCTGGTTTTACTTTTTAATCATATCTGCAAACACCAACAAAACTAAAGCCGATTTAGTTTGCAGTCACTTTTCATATCATCTTTACTGCACTGCACGGCCCACATGGAAACAAATACTTCACATGTATTGTTTGTCTTATAAGACTTTTATGTCTCATACTAAGTTTTACTCACATTGAACGAAAATAAAACGCTTGTTCAGGATATAAAAACAAACTGAAGTAATTGATCACCTGAAATGTTTGACTTTGACTCAATGTAAATAATCTTTTTAATATAAACTGAAATAAAAAACAGGTTTAATGTTTAAATAGTTTAAATGAATAAACTTTCAACCATTAGAATTAATTTTAAAAACGACCGTTTAGTTTGACGTTTTTCAGTTAATGAGAGGCCACTTTTGCATTTTTATCATAGAACATCATTATTAGAATTAAGTATAAATCAAGTAAACATGTTTGTAAGTTAAGTGCATATTTTAACATATTTTTCTTAGACAAACAGGCTTCATATGTATAAATATATACAATTACATCTTACATGTCTTATAAGGTTTTTAAACAATACTTGCAAGATTTTGGGTTCACTAATTGTCATCCACCTCTTTTAAGTTCGATATGACATATATCTACTAAATACACTGTATCTGGTTCTACTGACATAAATATTACTTAGGAGTTTGAGATAAAATATATCTTCCTCATATGTAAAAGATAAAAGAATCAACTATATACAGCTCTCAAAATTTCTACGTCACGTACACCAGGACTTTGTGCAAACAAGTCTACCGACGTCAGTGATGATGCAAATGATAATAAAGAGAAATTTTAATTTACCACTGTCTATTATAGATCAGTCCCTCCAGGATGATGTCATGATAGCAACAACTGACACAGATTCAACAAACTTTTCCGCAAAATCTGACCAATCATCGAAGCTTCCTGCGAGATCCACCAATCACAGCAGTCCCGCAACACAAAGTCATGTCTGTACGTCTCAATGAACTGACTCCTTGTTTTATTATTTATCATTTTTGGTATTTTTATTTTGTCACAGGCACCGAAAAGAACACAAGGTTTGTCACTGTTGTTGACATTTATCAATGTTCTGTGCACTTTTATATTTAATAATTCTCTGTGTGCTGTTTTGACTGAGTTTGAGCTTCAAAAAGATTTTTGCTTCGTTGTGTAACACCCCCCTTAGGTACACTTCTTCATTTAGAAATAAAGCATATTTTGTTAGTTTTTTAAATAATCCTGGGCCTTTTTGGTGAAGTTACTTAGAACAGAGTGCAGTTTTATTCTCACCAGAACAAGATGCTGTTGATTTTTAAAGAATTATACAAAAAAACAACAACTCAACTTTCTCTTGCTCCCACAATTCCATTGCAAAAAAATGTCTAAAAATATCACAGTTTTTAGAAAAGCTGCTCTGAACTCAGGCATTTTAGGCCACATCAACCTCCAAAAAATCCGGTTCTTGTTCAAACCTCTGAGCAGACATGTGAGTAAATGAATGAATGAATGAATGACTTTATTTATTTATAGAGCACCTTTCATGCACAGAACACAGCTCAAAGTGCTTTACAATTTTGCAGCAAATAAAAACACAACAAAATTCACCCACAAAATAAAGTAAAACTAAACTAAAGTGTAAAAAACAGGTCCTGATCTGGTTAAAATGAGCTTCATGCTGCCTGTTTAAACTCCCTCCGACTCTGACACTTTTTCTTCTTTTATATCAAAGTTTTTAAAACTCAGTCAACATCTTTTATTTCCTTCAGCCTCTGTTGCAGCAGCTATCTTTGTCTCTGGCCTTTTCTCACTGTTTGGCTCAGCAGTGATGCACAACTTTGCCAAACTCCGTCGTTCTGTGCGGTTTTCATGCCTTTGGTTAGCGAAGGTGTACATACACACAGAGTGGACCTTTCCAAACTCACAAATTTCCCTCTTATGTATGTAAAGTGATGCAAAAATTATGCGTACTAGCGAGCAGAAGTCCGCCCTCGCAAAAAATAAGCCCACAACTTCACTACAGTCCTGTTCTGCTATGCATCAGGGGACCAGCATCCCTTTAAACAGCTTATAAAGCGTAATCATCTCTTAATCTATGCACACACCCTTTAATATAAACTCTTTAAATCTCCCAATTTCATGCTTCAAATTATCCTTACTTGGCATGATTAGGGGACAGGCTGCCTAAATATTAAATTAGGTGGTTAAAGCCCTTAATCATAACTGTAAGGGCAGAGTGTGGAGCATGAACAAGTTCAATTTGATCTAAAAATGATTCAATATTTTAACTTTCATGTCTTATTAAATGTATGTTACATTAATCTTCAAATAAAAACTTTAAGGTGGCTCTAAGGTTTTAGAGTTAAGTGATTCATTTCTCTCTGCCTCTACATAACTTTTGAGCAGTTTGAACTGAAATCACCCCGAGAATCAATTAACGTCCGTCTGTGTAAACAAGTCCATTCATTCTGAGGTACTTTAGATTAAAAAAAACTCACTGACAGATCTGCAGGTACACTTTTCAAAATGATGCCTGTAAACTCTGAGGTGTGAGCTGATATCAGCTGCAGACCTGATCACTTCAATAAACTTTAAATTTCAGACTTAAACTCTTAACTTTATAAACTAAATTTAAAGTTATAAACTGTGTAAATCCTGAACTCACTGTACACGTTGGTGAAGAATAAGCTCTGTACACTGATGTTTACAGAACCTAAAAGAGCATTAAAAGTGTGTTAAAAGACTGTATTCATTGAACATGCTCATGTGTTCAGTGGAAGGTGAACTGAACATATCTGTTTGCAATTGATGAATGAAAACATGAGGGTCCTTGACTACTGAACGAGTTAATGATGCTCGTGTACCGTGTTTTATGGCACGTGGCATGGCAAGTCAAAACAGACAATACAAGCAGTGCTGCTGAAGCTAATTCATAGTTGAAGGAGTTTTATGAACGAATCAGTACAGATTCCAAAGGAAATTGTGTCAGACTTAGTGCTTTAATCATGCCTGAAAAGTTGAGCCTGTTGAGGCCTGATGCTGACAAAATTATGTCCGAAACGGAAACCAAAACCTGCTCCTCTTTAACATATTTCAGCCCGAACCCGATTACAGCCCAACATTTTTCTGAACAAGCTTCCCTCAGCAGGAGTTTTCAATGACAGAAACAATACATGCAGGGAATTGGAACTGACAGCGACTAAACTGGAGAGAAAAATGCAAATAAATAAATAAAACCCGCTGTGAGCCCGTAAAAAAATGTGAGAAATAAGGCCCTGCCCGACCTGAACTTATTGGGTTGGGCGGGGCCTTATCCAGTTGGGTCCTGTTGGCTCTGGGCACAGATCTCAAGCTCTCGCCAGAATCCGAAAAACAAGTCAGCCACGTCAGCAACGAATTTGAAAGGACAAATCAAGTCCAGTCTTGGGAAATATCTGCGAGTGACTGATTATCACCAAACATCATCAACAAAGAGGAAGACCACAAGCTAACAGCAGTAAAGTTCCTCCATCCAAGTCAAACTCACAGCATTTTGTAAAGGATTCCCACCATGTAAACTGACTTGTTAAGTGACGAAACATATGTGAACTCAGTGAACTTTGAGCTCTTCGCTCTTTTTAGGTGTGAACATGCACAACACTGGCCTCCAGTATACAACGATATACTGTATTTACAACTCAAAATGAGGCATTTTTCAGTTTAAATTGACTGTAGACATTTACAAACTGGGAATGTTTTATTTTGTGGATCAGTAAAGTCCTAATATTTTCATGCAAAGATTCTTTAAGCACGATTTATAGGTTAGATTTTGTTTTGAATCTGTGCACAGCAGGTCAGCCAAAAAGGCAAAAAAAGGGGAAAAATTCCAACAATTTATGGATTTTAAATGTCAATCAACAACCGCTTTTAACACAGCTAACTAAACAAAAAAGTACGTTAACAGTATTTTTAATAATAAGTAACAAAATACATAGTTCTCTCCAGGAAATTTCCCAGATATAAAGGACAGTTGAAAACTGTAAAACTTCACAAAATCGGAAGAGTAAAGTCTGTGAACTTCAAATGTCAAAGGTGTTACTTCAGTAACAAACTTGACCTGTAAACTGTGAACTATTTAAACATTTTAGGAGTTCATCCGTTCACAGATACATCCAAATCAGTAATACAGTAGCTACATGGTGCTTTTGTTGAATGTAAACTATAAACTGTGTAACTTTGGGGTTTTTAAACTGTGAACTCTTCACTGTAAAGTGTAACTGTGAACCTCTGTGGTTGTTAAAATGCAAACTGAACTCTACACTGTTGATTCTGAAGTGTGCAGAGTGGCGTGGACCTTCCCGTTACCTCTTTGTGGTCCTGCTCGTCTCCCAGCCGTTTGATCTTGGTGTAGTCGACGGGCAGGTCCCAGCAGTCGGCTTCGCTCAGCTGGTAGCAGCGGCTGCTGAGCAGAGCCTGCCGCTGGGGCGACATCGGCTGCAGGGGGGTTAACACCGTCCCGCTGCCCTCCGGACCGCCGGGCTGACCGGCCACTTCCACCGCGCCGCTGTCGTCCAGGTCGCCAACCGGACTCTGACGGGGACAGACAGGGAAAGAGCTGATGATCATCAAAGACGTAAACATAAAAGCGGTTGATGACAATTCTGAAGGTCGGTGCAGAAAAGCAACTTTTTATGTACATGACATGCTCACAATTCTTTAAAAAACAAAATCAAAGGGGTACAGATATTTATCACTGCATTATCATGAAGTTTGGCGACTCACAAGTCACATATCAAATATAAAAAGATCAAAATCAAAACAGCAGAGGCCAAGATATCCTGACATTTAGTCCCTAGTTTGTCCTACAATTCCCATAATCATTAGACTCTCCCTGTGAACACTCACGTCTTTCAAAAGTCATGTAAGCTGGGCATAGACTGTACGATTTCAGCATGTTTCTGACCCAATTTTTGAGCCCCATGACTCATTTTAGAGTGTAGCCTAATTTCAACTTTGACGGGCATCAACAAATCATCTGCTCCCATCATACGAATGAATGAGTGAATGAATGTCAGAAATTTTGCACGCAGAAGCAGAACTACGAGTCGATTCTTTGAGGTCAGTGCCTTTTTCTCACCGTGTCTGCAAAAAGTGGCAAACATGGCATCTGAAGTTGCCATGGTAACACGAGGTGGACAGTGGACAGTGAAATAAAACTAGCTTACCTCCAATTTTCATGGCAACGTGGACAAACTATACTGTCCCAGCCACCAGATACGCCAACAGCTTCTACCTGCCTCAGAACTTTCAATCAAATCTTTATTGGCAATTGTCAATATCCAGAGGAGTCTGTGGGAGCTGAGGAGCCATTATATTTTGTATTTCATACCTGAGGGTGAGCACCCAAGTTGTCGCTTAACGATTAGACTGTACAGTGTGAGAACATAAATCGTGAGCTTTGGCTTAACATCGCAGACGTCTGACTCGTTCAGTTTGAGGTGGAATTAAACATTTTTAAACTCGTACAATGTATGCCCAGCTTAGATAACACAGGTTTTCCATTAAAAGATTGATGTCTCAGGCCATCTGGGAATAGAGTCCTGCACCAGGTCAGTTACCTGCAGGTACCCAACAGGTGACCCGCAAAAACATTGTGTAACAGGTAAAACATATTCATATAAGTTCATGGGTGCATTAACTAATTGTGGGTGAGAACAATAATATAACATACAATAGAATAATATGTTTTCTTTCACTACAGAAATCAGAAATTGAAATGATTGTGCAGTGTTTTTAACATTTATATCTGCTAATACAGTAATATCAAGCCTAATCGGCCAGCAGGATTTTATTGTGAAAGTCTACAAGACAACCTTTGACCCCACATCCTGCCAAATAATGGGACATCGCTGTTTGATCCGACGGTGATGTAAGCTAGCTGATAGCTAAAATGGGAGACATAAAAGCAAAAATAGCCAGAGGACACTAAACTGTGGACAAAGCATCATCAAAGTCCAAGATGGATTTGGCATCATGGCTGTCACCGTAGAGGGTGGAGCTGGGGAGGCTGCCATGGTAACAACTTGGCAAGTATGACAAGGTAGCCATGCCCTACGACATATCCTGCTTTATCATCTATTTTACTCTCAGTGGGACCCTAATTTACAAAATGAACATCACGCTGTATTGCAGAAGACCTGAAACTAGTGTTTGAGACCATAAACTGTTTACTGAGGTCGTAAATCAAGTGCAAAGTACGATAATTTTCTCATAGACTTTCATACAACCAGACTTTTTTTTGCAACCAGTGGAGTCGCCCCCTGCTGACCATTAGAGAGAGTGCAGCTTTTTGGCACTTTGACATTAATGTTAAGAAACAAACCTCAGCAGATATCATCATCATCATCATCATCGCCAGATTTTCTCACTCAAAGTTTCAGAATCAGTCGCGCTCTTGTGAGAGTCAGATTTGAACCAGAGCCGGCCATGAAAGCACCCTTGTTATTATTTTCACAGTTTTGTCAATCAATTTCTAGCTGTAATAATATAACACTGTACTCACCAAGTTGACTGCTGAGATCTGGAAATATGGAGAAAAAACAGTTTATCCACATTATCTAAACCATTTTGTTTAGAGGTTAAACAGCAAGAGAGCAAACTGTGTGTGAAAAACTATGAAAAGCGAAGTAGGTTTCAGTAAAAAATGTACCATTCGCCTGTTTTCTCTTCCAAATAAATTGAACTAAACTTTTTGCAACCTGATTATCTGTTGAGTTTCTTGACCTGTCAGACTTCTTTTTAGTGATTCTACCATTTTCCCAGATCCCAACGGTTACCTTGGATGGGTTTAGTGTTACTGACAGAAAAGAAGGTCAACACCATAATAATGAGGCTGAAGTCTCCTATAAAAACTCACTGTGACGAACATGAATTTAACCATGATTTTTAGTACTTTATTTGATATTTTCAGCACATTCTCACTCCCAACTTGTCAAATACGGCAGCTTGGCCAGTGGCCCTTCGCTTCAGACTGTGACGCTGTACTGTAGGTACTCCTTTAGCGTCAGTTCAACATGTGCAGACTTTCAAAATAAGGGCACAAAAACTAGGGGTTTAGGGATAAAACTCGAGGCTTAGGACAGGTTAGGTTTAGGACAGAGGATGTCAAACTTACCAAACAAAATAACATTTAACAAGCAACATAAATTAAAAAGTACTTAATTAAGGTCAGACAGTTTGTCCTTTTATTTCTGACTTAGACATTCTTCCAACTTCATTTACATTAGCTGTCGAAATTATGTACTCGCAAAAATGAGATTATCTAGGTCCTAAATCATAAAATAAAATTAGGACTCAAAGCAATTTCTCTAGCGTAACATTGATGCTTGCTCTCAGCAGCAACAACACACAACACTCTGTCCAGCTGTTAGCGTTGCCAGGACAACGTTGTGAACAACAGGGAAATACAGTAAGTGACATTAAAACTGCGTTAATCTGTGGGCAGGATCGATGTGAACGATCCCTGTCAATGATCATTCACAGTGTAGCTACACCGCATGTGCAACGTCGCTATCAACTTACTGATCAATAGAAATTTTATTTCAAAATAGAAAGCTACACTTCGTGACATACTGAATTCAATAAAACGAGGTGGAGGCAGAGTCCAGATTGATTTGCTGTTCGGTTCAGATCGACTGGTTAGAAAAAAATCAAGTTTGGGTTTAAATAAGTGTTAGTTTTGTAACTTCACTTCTGTAATTCCACTTGCATGCATAACTTGTGTATGTTATGTAATTAGAAAAGAAACCAACGTTGACCTAAGGGCTGCCCTCTAACTGTCGACTAAACGGTTACTCTGTGAGAAGAGTCTTAGTCGAATAAGTTTTCATTTATTTATTAGTCGCAGAACAACAACTCTGATTCCAATCGAGAGCTGCACCTTCTGTTAGCCAGTTAGCTCAGTTAGCGGTCAGACGTAAAACTTTTTCAAAACTAAACCATTTGATTTGGGCTCAAAACTCAAAAATCTGTTGCAGTCTGTTGCCTTGAAATTTTGAGTTTGCTCAACTCGTGCATCTCCTCCTCCACCTCTCGCTCTTTATACTACATCACCTGATGTAGATGATTAGTTCATTTCTGGAGGCATAGTTGTGCCTCCAGAAATGACTGTAGAGAGCTACTGACAGCGTCACACTTTGAAGCACAGGAGCACTGACCGAGCTGCTTTATTTGATACGTTGGGAGTAAGTGATATCTGATATCTTCTATAAAGTCCACTCTATACATATCAAATGTTCTGATAACTATTGTAATGTTTATTTTTTCCACTCCTGTGTGTGCATGTGACGTATGCAGGCAGACGTGTTTGTGAGTCCCGCCTCAGACTACCTGTGTCAGCAGGTCCTGGGGTTTCCCTCCCAGAGCGTGCGGGAGCTCCCTGCACCTCGTCGACAGGTTCAGGATGGCCGTGGCCGCCATGTGGGCCGCCTCCATGTCGTGGGTGTAGTCGAAGCTGCTCTTACTGCAGGTGCTGCTGGCGCTGCTTCCTCCTCCTCCTCCCTCTCCTCCTCCTCCGCCTCCTCCTCCTCCTCCACCTCCTCCTCCACAGCTCAGGCTGCTGCTGCTGCTGGGAGCGTAGCTGCTGGTCGTACTGCTGGCCGGGCTCGACGTCTTACAGTAGCGCTTCGCTGTGGGGACGCGCACACACACACGTACGGTTGATTTGTGAGATTGATGCTGGCGTTCAGCCAAACTGTGCAGCAGATGGATTTTTACAGAGGATCCAAAATTACAAACAGAACGTCTGTTACATTTAAAATATGCAAAAAAAACAACAACAAAAAACAATAAGTGGACAGATGAAGAGAAAGACGGAGAGACAGAAACTGAAAGGCTGGTGATATTCTGCTTTAAGATGAAAAATGAATTGATGTTTAAGGCTAATGAGGGCTGCCCCCTGAAAGTCAAAGATTTGAATCATCAGTTGGAGACTCGTCAGTCAACTGAGAGTCTTACAAGTCGAGCAGTCTTTTTGTGGGGTTTCTTTGGAAGTCAGCGTGCAGTGCAGAAGGAGCTGCAGAGTGAAAACTCCTTGCTTTCCTGCTGCAATCTCTGCATGTAAGGAGCAAGGCTGACAACCAACATCGCATGTCTGTGACCTTTGACCCCTCAGGCAGCACTGCATTAAAAACTGCATTAAAAACCCACATCATTGTATAAAGGAGACTACATGGACTCAAAGAACACGTTGGAAAACCGTCGTCAGTAAACACAGTTTGTCGCGGCATCTACAAATGCAAGTTAAGACTCTTCCATGCAAAGAGAAAGACGTATATCAACAACATCCAGAAACACTGCAGACTTCTCTGAGGGCCGAGCTCATCTGAGATGGACTGACACAATGTGGAAAAGTCTGCTGTGGTCTGACGAATCATGGACGCCGTGTCCTCCAGGCTAAAGAGGAAAAGGACCATCCAGATTGTTACCAGCGCCAACTTCAAAAGCCAGCATCTGTGATGGTATGGGGGTGTGTTAGTGCCCACTGCATCATGGGTAACTGTCACATCTGTGAAGGCCCCATTAATGCTGAAAGGTACAAACAGGTTTTGGAGCAACATATGCTGCCATCCAGATGGCATCTTTCTCAGAGACGTCCCTGCTCGTGTCCCAACAGCGTGTCTTCGCAGTAAAAGAGTTCAGGTACTAGACTGACCTGCCTGCAGTCCAGACCTGTCTCCCATTGAAAATGTGTGGTACATTATGAATCACAAAATATGACAACAGAGACCAAACAGAGACTGTTGAGCACCTGAAGTTGTATATCAAGCAAGAATAAGAAAGCATTTAAAAACTTCAACAATCACGAGTCCTCAGTCCCCAAACGCTAACTGAGTTCTCTGTCCCAACTTTTTTGAAACATGTTGCAGGCGTCAAACTCAGAATGAGTGTATATTTACAAAAAACAATTAGGATTATCAGTTGAAAAATTAAATATGTTGTATTTGCACTGTATGCAATTGAATACAGGTTTGCAAATCATTGCAATTTGTTTTTATTTATGTTTTACACAATGTCCCAACTTTTTTAGAACTGGGGTAGCACCAAAGTAAGCAACAGTTAGATGTTGAACATATCAAGTGCTGCTGTGCCTCCTGAAAAACACTGAAATTTACATGTTTAAAATTCCTCTTCTAACCTCCTCGAATTTAGGTAAGTTGTTGGTTTTTTTCATACTTACCAGAAGTGGTGAATCAGGCATATCAATAACCAGAACATAGGATTAAGACAAAATATAACATTTTTTCTTAAAAAATGATGGAAGTTCCTTCTCAGCCCTATCAATTTAAGTGCAGGCTATATTTAAAATATTTTCACAACTTTACCTTGCCATCAGATGGTCTTTTTCCAATGGGAAACTGCCATTATGTAAGCCAAATATCACTCTCTCCAAGGCAACCAAACTCCTTAAGGAAAAAATGCTAATTTTAACCTCGCAGAACACCAAAGTTTCTGGTCTTCTGCTGCCTTGATTGGTTAGTTAGTCTGCGTTATCGTGTGAGATTGGTGAATCTGAACTAAACTTTAAAATCACTGAGGTCACGCAATAACTCAAAGAAACGAACCGATCGAAGCAGCGGTAGATCAGCAACTCTCGTGCTGTGTGAGGTAAAATTACTGATTTTAACAATGGAGTTTGGTTGGTTTGAAGAGAGCGATATATTGGCTTATATAACTGCATTTTCCAATCAGGAAAAGGATGGTAAGGTGGTGAAAATTTTCTAAATATAGTGTACACTTAAATTGATATTGAACTTTGGGTAGACCTTTTCTTAAGTGGCTTTAATCCGCCCCAGAAAATAGTCCCTGACTATTTCCTCCTGCTTGAATAATGACTGATAAAAGCTGCAGTGATGTTTGATTATGTTTTGGGAGCTTCTTTATAATAGCAAAACTATATATTGAAACTATGATGATACGTTTTTGTCTTCAGTAGGAGCAAATGGGTTTGTAGCTGAGAGCCACAGACAGGGTAGGGAAGTCGGAAAGTACTGAGAGACAGACAAACATATGTCTGGTTTTGGTCTTTTCATGGGATTTATCGACAATAAGAAAAATACAAAATATCACCAGACAGGGAGACACAGAGAGGAGAAATAATACAGACAGAGATGAAAAGAGAGAAGTGTAAAGGAACAAAGAAAAAGGGAGAAACACATAGCGACTGTATGCTGGTGCGATGGTGAATCGGGTGCTCAGCAGGCTGGAGTGATGCTGATGGAGGGAAGGATGTTGGAACGGAGGGAGGGAGTCGTGACGGAGGGGAGCGCAGACACCTCGTCTAAAAAACCTCCCTCTTGCCTGCGTCTCACTAATGGCTCCCAGCCAAAGAAGCAGGGCTCGCCTCCATTATCTCTCTCCTGTTTCACAATCCCTCCATCTGCACCTCCTCCCACCCTCCCTCCATCCCTCCATCCACTGCTCAGAGAGGAGGCAGGCTCTTAGCTTGGCATTTCCATAACTCTGCTCTGCTTTCACTCTAGCCATGTGGAGAGGCGGAAAACACCGGCGCTTTCAGTGCTCTAACAAAGAGAATACACTGAGTACTGAGCATGTGTGTGCGTCTGTGTGTGTGTGTTGTCAGGCTTTTGTCGTCAAGTACAAAATGTTCTCCCTAGAACAGGAAAATGAATAGAAATCCCCCGTAGTGGGATCATTTTGCAGGTTTTATTCCCTTCAAAAAGACAAAGAACTGACAGTGAAAGACAGTAAAAAAAAAAAATCTGGAATGTAACGTCATGAATTTGCTGTAAATTTCCCAACAAGTATTACTGTTATATTATTTATGATTTTATATGTGTATATATTGTTTTATGCTTTTATGACTAGTTTATGAGTTGGATAATATCTATTTCATACTTAATTTCTTGGGTTTGTACTCTATTAGCAAATGGTTTTGCTGTTTTTTGTCTTTTTCTGTCTTTAAAGGGATAGTTTGGATTATTTCCTATGGGGCTGTATGAGGTACTCATCAATAGTCAGTGTATTACCTACAGTAGATGCTGGTCAGACTCAGCTCGCCCCCAGTTTTGAGAAGCCGAGAGATTTTTTTAGCCACTTAAAAAAGGTCCACCTACACTAAATACACTTTATTCATGGTTAATAGTCTATAAGCATTATTTGGATGGCTATTATCAAGTTGTTACAGATGATTACAATACCTCTCATGATACGTACATGCAGCTGTACGTGAACAGCAAACTTATTTTAACCCAAAACATGATCTTTTCCAAAACCTACCCAAGTAGTTTTGTTTCCTAAACCTCCCCACCTATAAGCAGTTTTTGCACCTTTATTATTTAAAAACCACATGGACGTTGCATATTTATTATTACTATCCAGGGTGTCCTGCACATCCAAAACTGATCCTCAACAGGTCCATACAGAGTCAAAGTTTGAAGCGTTGTGTTGTCTATAAACATTATTGGGATAATTACTGTAATGTTGCAACTGATGTTTATGATACTTTGTAAGTGGTTAATAAATATTGTGTAGAGAATCTATAAATATTTGTATGGCCATTATAAAGTTTATAAAATTTAACATTTGCTAAATAAATGGTTTATAAAGATTGAAAAAAACATAATTTGAATGTTTGTTAACAGTATAACTATTAGCAAAAGTTTAATTAACTATCAATTTGGCATATGATTATATATATATATACATCTTAAGTGCTACCAAATAATCAGTTTAAGTGTACGCTATATTTAGAATAACTTACCTTACTATCAAACAACCTACAACCAATGGAAAACTGACATTATATAAGCCAAATATTGCTCTCTGCAAACCCACCAAATTCCATAGGAAAAATCAGTAATTTTAGCTCAGAGAACACAGGAGCTGCTGGTCTGCAGCTGCCTCAACCTGTTAATTTGTTTGTGTTGTTGTGCGACTATAATGTTCTAAAAGAGTAGTTCAGATTCACGAAAGTCACACAATGACACAAACAAGCTAACTGACTGCGGCAGTGGTAGACCGACAACACCAGTGTTCTGTGAGGTAAAATGACTGATTTCGCCTATGGAGTTTGGTTGGTTTGCAGAGAGTGATATCTGGCTTATATAAGAGCAGTTTCATGTCAGAAAAGGCTGTCTGACAGCAAAGTAAAGCGGTGAAAATATTCAAAATAAAGCACAGATTTAAACTGATATTGATTTTTTTTAGGTGGACCCTTTTTTAAGTGGCTAAAATAGGTTTTGTTGTTGATCCTGTCTACAGCAGTACATTGTTTAGCTTCCGTGCTGGTACTGTGGATAAGTACCTCATACAACCCTACTTCAAATAATCGGAATCATCCCTTTAAGACTGAATGTAACAAATTTTTCTTGGAAAGAATGATGTTAATTCTTATTATTCCTCTTCTCACTTGTACTATAGATGCAGCGTCTGTGTACTGCTGCCTCCCACTGTGACATATTTCTTTCCACCAGGAAGCCAAAAAAGAAGAAAAATATCTGTAAACAAGAGCTCCTTTAGACAAAGGAGACAAATAAATGATAAATGATAGTCACATGATGTGATGTTGATGTGCGTTCATTTTTCTTACCATCGTATCCCTTTGGGGAGGTGTCTCGCCCGTGGTGGGACTTGTTTGTTGGGCCTCTCTTTCCGTAGCCGCTGTGCTGGCTGTCGTAGCCGGTGTAGTCGTAGCTGGTCTTGGAGTATTTTTCCAGTTCCTTGGCCAGGTTGGACCGTGGCGTGCTGGTGGGGACGTTGTTTTTGTAGCCATACTGAGGAATCTCCAGCTGCTTGACGAAACACATCGGCCTGAAAGGCAACCGGAAGCAAAAGAGGCTATGTTTGTACACATGGATTTCACTGCACCATTCAACATCCCTAATTTAAGACCGTAAATATAGTCAACAAGTTTCCCAAAGCCAGTTTTCACTGTCATCTTTGTTTCCCCAAGATGATAGTGAACAAGACAAAGAGAACACTTTGTTCATAATGTATGCTGGGAATTTGACTGCACCATTCAGCATCCCTTTCTGATAAATAAATATAATAAACACACTGACTCCAGATGGAAACATTTGAATACTGCTCTTTTCACTGCATCCTTGGACAGCCCTGTTTTATGTGATGTAAATAATTCTAATCAAAAGGTTCCAAATCTTGTGAAATAAATAAAAATAACAGGTAAATTGTATTTGTGTTTTGGTATGTATTGATGACTACAGTCTTATTGAGTCTTTTAAGAGGCAAGATCGCTATTCAGAATCCCAAGTTCATTCAAGTCCATATTATCTGCACACATGCAGGGATTTAACTCCAACATTCAAAATGTAAGTAAGAAAAGAAAATATAATTTACAGCTGTCACCCATGCATGCTGGCTTCCCTGACAACTCAGAAAAGGAACAAAGACTGGGTTGTGTGCTGTTGGTTCATTGGGCCATTTGGCATCACTGAGACACATAAAAATTAAATCTAAAAAGTTTTGCTAAACATTTGCCAAAGCAATCTTGTCTTATAGAACGTCTTATGGCTGGAATATTTTACAGGTTTACTTTGCAGTTTTATTGCACTATTGAGGATCCCAGCTCATTAAGGTTCATGTGATCTGCAGCTGCAAATGTGGGATTTTACTGCACCATTCAGGATCCCATTTTTAAAGAAAAAATGTAAATGTAATCTATAGCTGTTTCTCAAACCCAAGATGGCAATAAAACAGATGGGGTTTGCATCTCTAGTATGTGTTTAGATTTGAATGCACCATTCAGCATCCCTCATTAATATATGAAAATTAGAGGCTGCACTGCATGACAACATACGAGATCATTATTGAAACACTTTATTTTAATGTTGGTCAGACTCTAATTCCGAATGGGTGGTACCTGAGAACACGGTCTGACGTCTGATTGGTCTTATTGCCGCTATCAGTCGAGTGACTCTTCTCGTGGACCTTCGCCATCTTCTCTGCGGCAGCGATGGGACAGCCGGACAGACTGGAGGAGGAGGAGGAGGAGGAAGGGGGGAGAGACAGCACACGGCCTGGTTACACACTGTGCTGAACCCACACACACACACACACACACACATAGCATCTGGCTCTGAATGAAGAGAGGTTCAGCTGTCAGTAACAGCAGTTCAGAATGAATTATGAATTTGAAATGGCCTACTTTATGATGACTGCATAACTGATGTCCTGACTAACTGACTGGTTTACAAACTCAAGTTTGACTGGTTTAGTGACTCACTGACTGGTTTACAGCTGTTGGTTTAGCTACAGAAAGGCTGATATTTTCGTGGTATTTCTGGTGAAGACAGTTTCTCCTCACAGCTCCACGGCTCCCCTCGACTGCTGACATTCAGTCAGCATCTAAATAAAGTTGGTGTTGATTGGACGGACAGTTGTTTACGTAGTGTTTACAAGTCGCTGACATGGCACTTCTGGTGTGAATTAGGGAGGAAAGTTTGTATTAAACTAAAACTTCTTGCTTCTTCATCTGTGTGTCACTCCCAAATCCCAACCACCTCACACACAGAGGGACTGAAATATTCTTACTGCCAACACACAATCAGTCCACACATTTTAAAGGTTGATAGGAGTGTGTGAGGAGTGTGTGACAGATCAGCACGGTGGCTGCTGCTGCCGCCGCTATGGAGGCGTTTCCATGGCGACTGCCAGACATGAAAGCTGTGTGAGCTGGTAGCTAACAGTAGCTAAGCTAGTTAGCTAGCTAGTGCTTTGTTTCCTCTCCCAGCGGAGCTGTGCTACATAACACACCCTGCAGCCACGTCTGAGCGAGTGTGTGTGTGTGTGTGTGTGTGTGTGCGCTTCTCTGTCTGCCAGCGCACGTGTGCTGCTGTCTGTGAGCTAATTTGTAAGTGTCTAACTGTGTGTGTGTGTGCATGTGTGTGTGCAGATATGTGAATGTGTGTTCCAGAAAGACTTTGCGTGCATAAAACAGTGTGTATGTCTGTGAGCTGAGTCTCTACGTATGTGTGAGAAATGAGTGTGAATCCTAATCACATTACATAATTCAAAAATATGCGTGTGTCTGTGTGCCTGTGTATGTGTGTGTCTTTGCTGCCTGCATGTGATGCTCTGCTGTGCCTGTTAAACAGCTGAACTGCTGATGTGACGCAGACACACCTTCAGCTCAAACATGGCAAAATTTTAATTTAAGCCTCTTTCCCACATGCACCTAAATGAGAGAATCGTCCAGCCTTTTTGCATGATGGCAGTAGAAACTGAGGATTTTTCCTTCATAAGAAAATGTGTCAATTTTTCATACCAGGGTTGAGATAAACCCGTGTAAATCTTTGGCCAACAGCTATAACAACAGTGGCACAAAAAGCACTAAAACATATTAGGGTTGTATGTAAAACCAGAGACAAGAGACTTTCTGTGATTGGTTGGATTTTGCCTCTGATTTTAAAACTGGAAGAAAAAGCCCACTTTTCAGAAATGCCATCATTTACAGCTTTGAAAGAACAATGTGTCGTCTATTGGTCAGAAGCTGAAAGACTTGCAACTAACTTGTTTTTCCATTCCAAATGATTTTTTAAAAATTACACAGGAGGGTCCCATTTGTGGTTTATGCTTCGATTTCAACGTGCCATTCAGCATCCCTCATTAACATGACATATACATGCTAACATATGACTGGAAAAAAAATCATATCCATTCTGGTCCAGTATGTGACGTTGACTTCACTAGACCATTTTAATAGACTAAAACTGTCCACCAACAAAAGTGAGGCAATGTTCCTGCACCATTCAGCATCCCAGATTTACATTACAATGTTTAAATATAATTTACTGCTGTTTTCCAATCCCACATTGGCAATAAACAAAACTGTATTTATGGTTTATGCAAAAATTTCCATGTGCCATTCAGCATCCCAAATTAACATATGACATTTAGAGGCTAACCTACATGACCAAAACATTGAAAAATTCTATCCAATCTGGTTTTTCATCCTAGGAGACAACCAGCTACTGCTACATTGTCTTTGTCTATGCTGGTTATGTACGGGCTATTTGGCATCCCTGGTTCAAGAAATCTACAGTTTTCACTGCTCCATTTGGCATCCACATTATACCCGAACTGGCTGCACATATGACTGAAAGCTGTTCTGTTTCAGAATGCATGTTAACTTCCCAGACAACCCAGAAAAGTTAAAAAGGATTAATGTGCTGATGACTTAGTTTGCACCATTTGGTATCCCATATTTAAGAGCGACACAAATGTGGAATCTAAAAAACATTTCCCA
>JAJHUR010139903.1:0-12164 GCA_027495735.1 Lutjanus campechanus | reverse complement strand
GGATGTCTCTACTTGTCATTAATGGAAACTTTATAAGTCCCGCCCCGTTTTTTTCTGTGATCCAGTAATATATGAGCAAGCACCCCTGGAAACCTCAATCGTCTTTCTCCTTTCTTGTTTCTAGCTAACTGTTTGTAGCTAGCTAATCCACATCAATCGTAAGCTAGCGAGTTAGCCAGTGCTAAACTCTTCACCTGGGTGGGCATGGTTTTGCAGGATGTAGCAGTGCAACAAACCATTCAAACTTCATGAAGAGTGCTGCTGTCTGAGATCAGAGACTCTACAGAGATTCACTGACTGTACAGACCCACGATGTGTCATAGTGGATCAAAAATATTAACAGAAAAGTATTTTGTTCCTGAAAATCTTGAATTCATATGTATATTTTTATATATATGTTACACAGTACTTCCATCATTTAAATGTGGCATTATCCATTTCTGGCTATTGTCACAACCAACAGTACTGATGTAACATTTGAATTACATTACTAAAAGGAACTTTGAGGGCCAATTTCAATTATCCAAATTTATATGGTGTCCCGTTATTCGAGCACAGAGCAGTTGATTGTTGTGTCTCATTCCTAGGTCGTCAAGTATCGACGCTTTGGGTGAAGCATCCCAAACACAAACAAAATAACGAGAAAATGAGACAGACAGGGGGCAGGGTGCAGATAAAGCCACCACCACACATTCCAGTAGGTCATAAGTGATGATTGAGAGTGATTATTTTGATGACATTATACATTTTTTAATGAAATTCCTACAGAGTATACCTTTAACTTACTCTTTAAATGATGCATGTTTAGGATCTAGTGGCCTAGCGGGGAACACTTCTTCTCACCCTCCCCTTCCAAGCATGTAGGAAAACCACAAAACTTGCACAAAAATGCTAAAGACCATATCTAGAGCCACTTGTCTAGAACTGTTTGGTTTGTCTCTTCTGGGCAACTGTAGAAACATGGTGGCTCAACATGGCAGCCTACATGAAAGAGCACCTGCGCCCTCTGTACTGTAGCTATAAACGACTCATTCTAAAGAAATTAAAACACAACGATTCTTATTTTCAGGTGATTAAAACAGATTTAGCTGTAATGAAAACATATGTATGAATATTATATTCCATTCCTGCCATATTCTGCCAATAAATCCCTGTAAATCTTACACACTGGACCTTTAAGTTAATGGGGCTTTCAAGTCATGTAATAGAGAACACCGACTCCCTTACCTCCGGGACTGTCCAACCGAGACCAGAAAAACCCGATCTTGGTACAGAGCAGTTAACTGTGAATGGATCTCCAAACCTATGACAGGAGAATTTACACATATTTAGTTGTCACTAATTTACACAGAAACATGCAAAGACACAAAGAAGGATCGCCTTCAAAGAAGCTGCCAGTCCAAGTCTCTTTTTTATGTTGTTTGCTTGGCTTTTATTGCCACACTGCATTTTTGCACAAACTGGGCAAAGTAAAATTATTTCTGCATTGCAGCTGTAAAGCATTGATAAATAGAAGACAGTTGGTAAAAAGCGGCTGGGAAAAAGATGGACCAGATATTCATACATAAGCTTAGTAACTGCTCTCACGGTAACAAGTCCATGACTTTAAAACACCCGCTACCCAATGCTATACAATTCACTAGATTACTTTTATATATGTCTCATTACTTAGGTGCAAGCACTGCTTCTAATGTTTTATAGAGTGTAAATCTCACTCACTCATTCCTTCCTCTAATCTGTACTTGAACAAAGTACAGTGACACATCCATTTTACTAACTGTTCAACTGTCTGTGGACTTTCTCTCAGCTCTACAGCAACGTTACGGCTCCAACCTTAGTGATCACCTTACAGTGCTTTGTTATCTTATAGTTAGTTCATTCACTTTTCACTGTTAGCTTTGTAAATATCGTTAATATCATTTACTGTTTGTTTTTTATAGTTTTCCTGATCATTTTGATAATCACCCCAGTGTTTTAGCGTTTTGCATTAGCGATGATTCCTGATTAGCATGATTAGCTACTCACTCAGTGTAGCACCAACATTAGCCTGATTTTCACAGTTTAGCTAACATTATGTTGCTATGGCTCTTTTTTTGCACTCTGTTTGGTAAAGCTTCCAAAAATTAATGTGACGCACTGTCTCGGTCCAACCTTGTTGCTGGTAAAGGGTTTAAATTGTGAGCTAACGTTAACTTAACATAAACATTCACCAACCATTAATGTTAGCTAGCTACCATGATATACATATGAAACACTGACAAATTAATTTTGGTGGCTTTTAGTTTGAATCCTTCTTGTAACTTTATACTCATTTTATTTTGTGTCTGGATGTTTTAAACTAAATACAAGCTGACAAATAAATTCACACTGTCAGAAGAAGTCAGCATGAGAGCTTAATTGTTGCTACAGATTGATGAAGAATGAGAAGTCACACAGTTTGAGAATACAGTGAAATCTGTTGTGATTGTCGCTCTGAGCTTTCAGGGGAAGTCAGCTTCATGGTCAGATTTATATCCAAGCACAAAGTGTAAAAAAGAGCCATGGTGATCAAACATTAGCAAAGCTGTGAAAATCAAAAACACAATGCTATATACAAAAAAAAACCCAGTAAATACTGTAATACCACAGTTAGGTTTGACCAAGTAAGGCATCTTATACATGATTTAGGGCTTTTTACTGTGGGATCACTGTCATACACTATAATCTGATAAAGTACACAGAATTGGATGCAATTACAGCATAGTTTTGATCTGTTAATCAGAGAAAATAGCCGTGCTTATGTGCGTAGGTGTTAACATTTTTACGAAATACAGATCAGTTATACGATCGCTTCCTGAACAGATTTCACGATCAGCAGAGGGACTGAAATCATACTAAAATCATGTGTTATCATAAAATCCTGTGTCTGGTCCTTTGCTTTCAACAAACTTCAACCAACTTTTCAAGTGGTTTTTTTCAGGTTGTTCGGTTCGCGTCTCAAAAATATAATCATGGACGTTCAGTCTGTTAAGAAGAGCAAGCTGAATCCAGTCTTGAGGCAGTTTTATTGATCCACTCGGAACTAAATTTGAGCTCCACTGCAGTAACGTGTCAACCTATAGAAAATGACGAGCAAGCTGCAAGTTGCTTGGCAACAGTCCAGTTTCAGTCCAGTTGCGGAACTACATCTTGACGGAGCCAAATAAATTAGTAAATAAATGAAGAAATCATAATCTGTTAATTAGTACTGTCAACTAATAAATGATGCTTGTAAAAAATGTTGTATAAAAGTAATGTACAAGAGGGAGTGCTGTTGTACTTATTAGCCGTGTTGATGTTCAGTACAATAGCACATCCTCTCGTGTGTTTTTTAACAATATATGCAAAACTTACTGTGAAAAGTAAAGTTACTAACTTAAGGTGATCACAAAGATTAGAGGAGTAAACGGACGTTCAGTTGTGCACGTAGAGAATTACTTTGAAAGAAAGGGAATAAAGAAACATGAGACAATGTTATTTGTAATTTGTTTGAGATGACCCTTTAATCTCTGAGCCGCTGTACCAGCTTTTCCTGACGTACCTGACCACCAGAGTGGAGGGTGATATCGTCAGAGGGCAGCTGACTTTTTCTGTTGACTCTCCAGAATTGCTGACGAGGGGAGTTATGGGAGGTGGAGTGCTGAGGGAAGGAGAAGGTGGAGAGGGGAGGACTGCCTGAGACGGGGAGGGAGGTAAACTTTGCGATGGAAGGGGTGGACTGGGTGTGTAAATGGAAACAGGGGATGAGGTAGCTAAGGTCACAGGAGTGGTCAGGGAGTGGGAGAAAAGGAAAAACAATAAGTCACTTAAGTATGTTCACTTATAAATAGATATATTCTCAAGGTTCCCTCCAAATCATTGTGGAGTGTAAGGATAGTTTGGGTTCTTTAGAGTGAGGTTGTATGAGGAAAGAGTTCCCAAACTGTTTTATGTCAAGGACCACCGCAATAGATGCACATTAGACCACGAACCCTCAATTTGAGAGGATTTTATCTTAAGGAATTCCCTGAGCATTTTTTAAAAATGATTTTACAGTTCAAAGATAATAAGTTTTCACAATTGATCAGCTGTTGAACAAGGCTCACTATAAATTACAATCAGTCAAAGTTGCCAACCCTATTTTATCACTTGTTCGAATTTCCAAAAAATGTGATAAAAGTTAAAATATTAAATTCCTGCTTTTGCTGGGGACCCCTCAAAACCCAATCAAGGACCCCTGTTGGTCCCCGTACTCCAGTTTGAAAAGACAGGAGAGGGTCAGCAGCAAAATGTATTTTAGCCACCGAAAAAAAGCCTGTGCAACAACAACAACAACAACAAAAACAATATCTGTTTAAGTGATTGTGATTTTTAGAATAATCTCACCACTTTACGTTGCAGTCAGACAGTCTTCTGATGGGAAGCCGTTCCCATACAAGCCAAATATTGCTTTCTGTCACTCAACCGGACTCCATTGGCAAAAACAGTCATTTTACCTCTTAGAGCTGCATCGATCAGTTACTTTATTTGTGTCATTGAGTGAGTCTAGTGAAACTGAACTAACCTTTCAAACACTGACATCACACAACAACGTAAGCAAACTAACTGATCGAGGCAGATGTAGAGCAGCAACTCCTGTGTTCTGAGAAGTAAAATTACTGATTTTGCGACTGGAGTCTGGTTGGTTTGAAGAGAGTAACATTCGGGTCGTATAACAGCAGTTTCCCATCAAGGTAAAGCAGTGAAAATATTCTAAATGCGGCGTATGCTTAATTTGATTATATTATTATTATAATACTGATATTTTCGGTGGCTAAAATACATTTTGCTGGCCCCAGGGCTCCTGCTGCTTCTCCAAACTGGGGGCGTGTCGACCACCATCTACTGTAGATAATACACTGACTGTGGATAAATACCTCATACAACCTCACTTCAAATAACGTGAACTATCCCTTTAAGGAGTTTTACTACAGTAATGCCCACAATAGATGCTCACAACAGGTAGTTTCTTTAATCTTGTAGGACTGAAAATACAAACCTGTAGTGTTAAAAACAATTACAGAAAGGAAATGAAGTATCTCTCCATTTGTTTAATTTGTGCTGGAATCTGTATGAACTTAGGAGTCATTTTCCCTTGTCTTTACATAACACAGGCAAAGGGTCAATTGAATTTTGCCATCTCGTGAAATAATACTCTTTTTAGCTGATCTATTGTGAACCATTGTTTCATACGGCATGGAATACACCCAGTGTGTTCCTCTGAGGAAGGAAGGACACCCTGCCCAAGTCAAAAGAACTCGCTCCTCTTTTCTATGACCATTGTTCCACTGAATCCTGAGGTTGTTCTCCTGCCTATCAGATGATCTCACTCACAGTAGCTCGCTGGGGCGTGTGTGCGAGAGTGTGTGTCGGCACACTGGCTGCTGTCAAAATATATAGTTTGTGCTTTCAAAAATGCCAGTCTGCAAAATGAGAACTGTCAGGTTATGTCTAGCCAGATGCTAAATACGGTCTAAAATGAAACTGTCAGTAATGAACATCATCCATTTTTTGCTGATTCACTCATATTCAGTCATTGAAAATGTACTCAGATCCTTAACTGGGGTTAGTAGTCAAAGTAAAAGTAACAACATTACAATGTAAAAAGTGTTATGATCAAAATAGACAATATTCTGTTCACCCCAGAATCAAAAATACATATTTTTCCCCCCGGCCTGCAACGCTGTTTATCCATCCACATAGTTTTGGTGTGACTAACAGAGCATTAAAGATGTTCCCTGTGGAGACGTCTGCCTTCTCTCAAGTATAATGGGACTAAATGGAATTCGGTTTGTGGTGCTCAGAGCAGCAAAGGAATGCATTTGTAAATTCAAAACCAGTGTTTCTTCCCATAAATCATGACCCAGTTACTCAAGATAATCCACAGAGCTTGTTGTGAGCAGTTTCATGTCTGTTTTCTTTCTGCTCTAGAATCTACCAGAACTACTTTGTTTTCTACTAGAAAGAAAGTAGTTCCTGCATGAAACTGCTCACAACAAGGTCCGTGGATTATCTTGAGTAACCAGATCATGATTTTTGGAAAGAGACACTTTTTTTTTGTTTGTTTGTTTGTTTGTTTGTTTTTTAGGCAAAATGTCCATTTAAAGTATCAAAATAAAAGTATTCATTACACAGAATGGACCCTTTGAGAGGTTTATTAACTTCAGAATGAGGATATTGTCAGATTTGTTTCTTTGTTTGTCTGTTTGTTTGTCAGCAGGATTACAGAAAAACTGCTGGCCCAGTTTTGATGAAACTTGATGAAAGCATGTAGCACAAGCCAAAGAAGAACACAGTGAATTCTGGAGCAGATACACAAATTATTTTTCACTGTTGTGAACACTGTGAGATAGCTCTATTCTAACATCGGTGTCTATCCCAAAATGATCTGAATTTGTCATAATTAAAGTGACTGATGTGCTGCTTCTAAACATACAACAGCCAGCTCAGACATCACTGTAGAAACAAATGCAGCAGGTACCTCAGAAATTTCAATGATGCAGCTGGTTGAGCTGCTGCAAATGTTTCATTTATATGCTGGGAGGTTTAAAGGGACAGTTCAAAAATCAAAAATACATATTTTCTGGCCTGTAGCGTTATTTATCCATCCTGATTGTTTTGGTTTGAGTACCCTTTCTTTTGGAGATATCAGCTGTAGAGATGTCTGCCTTCTCTCCAATATAATGCAACTAAATTGCACGTGGTGCTTAAAGCCCCCCCAAAATACACTTTGAACATGTCAACAGCAACGTCACTCTGCAGAAATCCTGATCTGGTTACTCAAGATAATCCACAGACGTTGTTATGAGCAGTTTCATCCAGTAGATTCTACATTATCTTGAGAAAACAGGTCACGAATTCTGGAAAGAGACACCAGTATTGAGTTTTTCCAATGTAATGTCTCAAATGGCACTTTCAGCACCGCAACCTGAGTGTCTTTTAGTCACATTATATTTGAGAGAAGGCAGACATGTCTGTGGTCGATATCTCCCAAAACTCTGCAGCTCACACCAAAAAATAAATAAATAAATAAATAAATCTAGATGGAATAATCACAACAGATCAGATTAAAAATATGCATTTTTGAGTTGGGGGTGAACTGTCCCTTTAAATTTAAATTTTGTTTTAATTTCTTTGTAAGACAAATGGCACAGAAAGCACAATATTTTCCTCAAAAAGGAGTGGAATTGAAGAATATTGTGGCATAAAAGGGACACATTCAAGTAAAGTACAAGTACCTCAAAACTGTGCTTAAATACAATAAATGTACCGAGTTACTTTGCACGATTTCATTCATCAGTTACGACACACACTTACTGTACACGTACTACCAATTAAACGAGACCCTCCACAGGGTTTCTAAAATATATCTGAGACCATAAGATGATTTCGGATAGTGAAAAAAACATATTACTGCTCCACATTTTCCTCCTTCAAGTAATTTTTATGTTAAAAGGCCCAAAAATGCAGATTTGCATGAAAAGGTTTTAAAAACTCTGCAACATACTCTGTCTGTTATAGATCTTTGCTAATCTCTCTGCTTTAATTCATTTCTGCTTTTTTATTTGTGGAAAATTGTAGAGTTTTGCCTCTTTAGCCTCTAAAAATGTCTTTTAAAAAAGTAAGGTAAAGGTTTGAACTGCTGACACCTCATTGACATTCACAGCCTGTGATGAGTGGTTGCGTCCCTCGGCAGAATTTACTGTGAGGAATCATAAACTTAAAAAAAAGTTTTCTCTTTTATATCACCAGTCCCTTTCATCTGCTCTGCTCTGACTGTCTCCACACTGAGCAGGTTGTCAGGCTGCCCAGAGCGTTCATTTAGGCGTCTTGTCACTCACCTGAGCCGAACAGGCAGCACAGCAGGAGCGTGATTGGCCATCCAGATGCACACATCCTTCTTCAGTCTCAAAATATTGGCTGCTGGTGTGACGTCTCTCTCAAACGCACTGGTTACTCGACAGCGAGATGCTGGCAGTGACACGGCCCCGGGACTTCTGAGGAAAAACACGGGGTGCTTCAGGTTTTTATGGGAGTCTGGGTGTGTATGAATGTGCTTTTTCTGTTTGTGTCTGAAGCTGATGATCAGGCGATTCCTTTGCTTTGGCCTCTGAAACCCACCATGGGCGTTCTCTGTTGGTATATCAAGAGAGGAAGGAAGGGAGGGTCAAGAATAATGCAGTGTAGTGCTGCAGCACAGAGGGCAAGAATGAGTATGCATTGTGTGTGTGTGTCTGTGTGTGTGTGAGCAGTTACACTGATGAAAAAACAAAACAGTCGACTCAAAGATGATGTGTTATCTTAGAGAACTCAGTATCATCAGTATGACATCTGTTGTTGAAATGTCGGTGTTTCTTTTCAGTGTTACTCACGTCCACCATACTCCTGTCCAGTCAGAACCAAACATCTCTATATTGTTCCATTTCAAATGCCTCCTTAAAGGGAAAGCTCACCCAAAAAATGAAAATTCAGTCATTATCTACTCATCCTCATGCCGACTGAAGGTTTTTGCGTTTATTTATATTGACATCACGTGATGTCGTCTTATTATCGATTTTATTTCTTTATCTTTAGTGACTAGACAACATCACATAGTGTCGTCTCTGCATTCTTTCCTTTCATTTTAATCATTAACTCGGAAATGTTTTTCTTGTCTTCCTGTTCTTATCTTATTTCCTGTTCTGTCTCATTTTTACTAAGTTTTAGTTTTACTTTGACTCTACTTCTGTTTGGCCTCATTGTATTGGCTTTGTGTTGTTATGTTTCCTCCTACAGAAGGTATCCTGCAGACTCTGTTTTTAAAGGTGCAAAATAAATAAATAAAGTTATAGTTTGATAGATTGCTCATATGTCATATCTGATGTATTGCTGATCAGCCTTGCCAACAGTTTTTCCCTGTGGCCTCTCCGAGTATTGCAGCAGAAAATTTCCTTATTACCCCAAAAACCACTGTGCCCATAACCCCCCATATGACAGAGACGTCTATAAAACTTGACAGGACACCTCGAACTGCAAACAAGCTCAATTATGACTCCTTCTATGATGAATTTTTTGATCCATGTGGAGGTTTAGTATTTGTAAAACTTTCCCAGAGCTGAGAAAAGTCATTTTAACATCTATGATGTCATCACACAAGAAAACTTTTTTGGCTTATGCTCCTGGCGAGCAACTGTCATTGGACGGAATGGGCGCCATCTTTGCGTGCTGCATCTAGTTCATTATAATACATTTATGAAGAGGATCCGCACCTGTATAAAGAAAGGGCTCATTCTGAAGTAACAAAAACACATGATTATACACTAATTAAAACATATTTTCAATTTCTGCCATATTCTGACAGTAGATCTGTATAAATATGATATGTTGGATCTTTAAAGCTGCAGTAATCAATATTTTAAAATTAACAATTGAAAAACGACTGTGAGTAAAGATTGGTTGTAGCAGTGGTGGTTTTCAGTTTCAGTATCTTTCAGCCTACTGTTTTAATTTTCCAGCCCACAACTTAACTGTTTTGGTTCACACTTGTGTCATTAGTGTTATTTCCTGTCGCAGCAGGCAGCTGTTTTACAAACCCTCAGAGCACCATCAGACAGACTAAAAGACCAGATATTTATCGCTTGAGATTAAAAAAAAGGAGTTAAAAGGAGACAGAATATTGGACTTACATTCACCAAATGGACACAAACAAGTCTGAATGCTAATTGTGTTCCATGCATAGACTGTATATAAAAGTGGACGGAGCCTTCGTGACGTCACCCATTGGTTTCTGAACACCCGTTTTGAAGCCTCGAGTTTCAGATTTGGCCAGCGCCATTTTGACAGTTTTGAAACCGGATGTGAATATGATTGGTTGAGACGGTGGAGCAGGGCGGGACAGTATAGACGGTATAGTCTATGGGAGCGAGCGAGTGGCACTACCATAGGGCACTACGCCTGTCAATCACGAAACCACGCCCCTAACTATACAGAACTTTAAGCCTTAATATAAAATCAACGAATGACTTATATGAAAATTCAAGTCTGGTTCAGTGAACATGGTGGGGGATATTAGCGAGAGAGACCAAAATCGTTTTTTGACACGGGCTATAAATATGTTTATTTCAGCTGTAAAGTTCGGCATTTTAGAACAGGGGTCAATGGGACCGGGCTTCTTTTTGCAACCAGCTTGCACGCCCCCTGCTGGATTTCGGTGAGAATGCAGCGTTACTGCACTTCCGCATTGGCTTCATTTTTCAGAGCCGGAAGCTCCGCCCACTTCTATATACAGTCTATGGTTCCATGTTTTCTGACTACAGTTCGTTTTGCTGCCCCCAAGTGGCCAAAAAGTATGCACGTACAAATATCAGTTCCATATGGGAATTTTGTGGACTTTGGTGGTTTGATCACGGTGCAAATACATTCTCTCTTGTCTTCACTTTCTGTTACATTTGAACCTTGAAGTTGGAGTGTAATCAGTTCACGCCCATGTCAACTGTCACTGCTGCGTTGATGGTAATCAGAAAATCTCTCCTGGTGGTGCAAGTGGCATCATCACTTCTGGAGCCATGAATGGTATTAAAACGTGATTATTGGTGTTAATGTTATTAGATCAATTACAACAGACCCAACAGTTTTAGTTCTGTCTGAGTGGAATTTAAACGAGATTATTTGAGCAGATGCACAATGGAACAAAGTACATTTACTGGACTTCATGAGGTAGTTTAACTTATAAGTATTCCTGTTTCATGTACTTTTATACTTCTGCGGTAACGTGTCCGTGAAGGTTCTCAGTCATCCAGGTCATGGTATTCATAGCAAGGTTTGTCGTAGGAAACTGGACTTGATAGAGTTCTTGAAGACGTTTCGCCTCTCATCCAAGAAGCTTCTTCACTTCTGACTGACTGGTTTGGGAGTTCAGGTATTAAACCACTGTGTGGTCGTTAACACCTAGAGGGGGATGTGTCTCAATTGCCCCCCTTCCATTGTGTGGACCTTGGGTTTCACCTGGGGGGGAGGTGTGAATGAGGGTCATTAAGGGCCCTGCCACCATGTGACTTGTTGGAGTTGCATGATTTCAGGTGGGTATCAAACTGTCTGGGGAGTGTTTTTAAAACTGCACTGTATGTGGCAGATAAATTATGTCTTAGACCACCTCCTCTGTTGAGAGATGGCCTTTCCAGGTTAACAAAAATGGCTTCTTTTACTCCTCTCTGAAACCATCTGTCTTTTCTGGCCAAAATACGGACATTGTCATCTTCAAAAGAGTGTCCTTTATCCTTCAAGTGTAGATGGACTGCTGAGTCCTGACCTGAGGAGGTGGCTCTCCTGTGTTGAGCCATGCGCTTGTGCAGTGGTTGTTTGGTCTCCCCAATGTACAGGTCTGTGCACGCCTCGCTACACTGAACAGCATACACTACATTTTCCAGCTTGTGTCTGGGTGTTCTGTCCTTGGGGTGGACAAGCTTTTGTCTCAGGGTGTTGCTGGGCTTGAAATGCACAGGAATGTGATGTTTGTTAAAAATCCTCCTGAGTTTTTCTGAAACGCCTGCAATGTAAGGAATAACAATGTTTTTCCTTTTGATGGTAACATTAACTTTTACTCCACTACAGACTAAAACAGTAAAATACTGTCGTACATACATACATTAATACATCAGCAATAATAATGTAAAAATATGATAAATAACAGTGTAACAATCTCAGGGACCATGTTACTGCCTTGAATAGGTTACTTTTACTTTTGATAAGTACATTTTTGCTTGAATAATTTCATAGTTTAACTTCAGTAGCATATTTGTAATGTTCTTTTGTGACGGTTTATTCGATTTTATTTAGCTCATGTTAGAAAACATGAACAAAACTAAATAAATAATAACAAGAATGTGTGAGGGAGACTAAAAGCCTGTAAGGCTTATCATGGCTGTCCCCCAGTTATAAATTGAAGCAAATCAGTATTAAATTACAATCACGATTTTGAGTCAAAATACTTCAGCCAGGCCTTTAGTCCCTTGGTAAAGTGTAACAAGCACAGCAATACAATGAGAAAATACAGGCGGGAGGCAGAGTCTCTGCAGACCAGACACAGTGATATATAACTATTAATAATCATAATATTCTTACCATGCCAGTGGTATGTCATATGTTGTTAG
>JAJHUR010139901.1:1740-19416 GCA_027495735.1 Lutjanus campechanus | reverse complement strand
ACCTCCATCTGAAGCAGCTCACACCTCAGATACTTGACTCTGCAATGGCAGGTCATAAAACACACACACATACACACACACACACACATAGGCTGTGGGCAGACTAGCTGGCTGGCCTGCAGGGGATGGGAAAGATACACACAAACAAAAACACACACTCACACAGCGACCCGCGTGCACACAAACACACAGTCATGTTGTTTTTCCACTGGCACGGCGCTGCACCATACAGCTATGGCGTGGAGTAGGATGACAGGATATTTGTTTCTATTTCCTGACAGCAGGGAGTCGATCTGCTGACCTGAGATATTATGCAGGTCACCAAGCCAAAGGTATCACAAACTGGAATCAACCCGCACGTCTCTGACGGGGGGAGGGGGGGGGGGTCAACAGCTTTACCACCTTAACAGTGTGTGTGTGCCACTGCTTTTCAGAAATCTGACATGAACCAGAAATCTGCACCGACGGCGGCGCTCTACTGGATAACAGCCCGACTCTCTGTTTTCTGTCCTGTGTTTCTGACCTACGAGGAGTTTTTAACTGGTTATGAAACAGTCTCAGTTTAATCACGATGCCTCTATATGACCATCAGTGAGAAGATTTCTATAAAGTCGTTCTGATTGGCTGCCACCGGGTGAGATTCTCCTTGAAATCAGATGAAATGAGCCTGTAATTACATTTTCACAGCCAGAGTTGCAGTGAGTGGTATGTCAGCCAGTTATGGATCATTTTATTTTTTACGTTGTACTTTGTGGTTATTTCTGTGGAAACACTCCTGCTTTTGTCCACAGGATCCTCAAAAATCAATAAAATAACAAACTGTCTTGTAATAACTCAAATATCAGGTAAAAAAGATATATCTTTTTATGTTCTTTAAGTTTTGTTTTTCATCTGTGAAACAGGTGACAATTTCTGTTATTGTATTTTTTTGCAGATTTTTTTTTTAAAGAATCATTTTTCTACATGTTTGTTGTTGTAATACTCGTTTTGGCCACAAGAGGCTGAAACCTCATGTTCTATACAGGACTGAAAGCACGGACTGTAAACACATCGTACAGATATTGCGTGTTTACATAATCTTAATTAACTTGCTAGCAAACAATTCACAGATGTAAAAAAAATCACCTGAAAAGATCGTACGATTGGAAAAGAAAAATAACGAACCGCTGTAATCTCAGATTAGAAGCAGTTTGTTGTTTTAATAAACACAATGTTGCATTTAACATCTTTTTTATTCAGTTTCACTTTCCTAAATTTACCTTTTAAACAGCCTGAGTTCATTTTTTTTAAATAAAATAAAATAAAAAGCTTTAACAGCAGTCAGAACCAATGAATGAGCTGATTAGCTCCTTGTAGCAGCCCTGCTAACAACAACTCTATGAACAGAATTAAATTTAATTTTTAAACTGCATTAAATCCTTGTTTAACTTTTACTCATGTTGCACCAAACTCAAGTAGGTTTATGTTTTAAAATAGCTGCATTTTTGAGATGGATAAAGCAAAAATATTTAAGTTCCTCAAAGTTAAATGACAAACTCAGCCACATAGATTTTTATGATGCATCTCGACTTTTTCTCAGAAGTAGAGCCTCTTACAGCTTCTCTGCAAAGTCAAAATGAGTAGGCTAACTTTTTTTTAACTTTTTAACTTTAGCAAACGATAAAGCATTTTTATTTTTTAAATAACACTGCAACATTAAGGAATACAGAGGACATGAACGTTTACGGTTTTCCCCACATCTTTTATACTTCATAGGTCCTGACAGCATTGAAATGTACTGAGCTCTGCTTAACTTTATCTCTGGATTTACTCATTTTAACCACAGTTTTGTTAAACTCTGATGAGAACTAATCTTAGATTAAACTCATGTTTGTCGGTGCAGCTCAGTCAAAGTCTACACGCACATGTTGTTTTAGATCACGTTTACAGAATTCAATAAATAAACATATAAGACCTTCACAAACAGAAGACTATCAAATACTTTTTAATGTCTTTTACCGTAAAACTATTTAAGGGTCTGCAGCCGCCCTGCTAACGATAACTGAAGCTCTGAGCAGCAGACGGTGCGGTCATACAATCATGATGACCTCATTAAATGCCACAGCTACCCAAGTACCAAAATGTCCTCCCAGCTTACTGTCCTATATTTAATTTTAGAAACATCACTTAAGTTTATGCTTCCAAAGTAAAAAAGATGACATATTTTTCCAATTGAAGGTTTTTGTTTTGTGTTTTTACAGTCCGTGGGATGTGATTTCTTTGTGGGTTTTTCTGTTGTTTTTCATTTACATGAGGAATTCAACTTTCCTGGCCAAGTCGCTCAGTCATTTGATACAAGATCACCAATTTACCGCCTCATTTCTTCTTTTTCTGTGTTGTGCTCTGCATTCCTGTTGCGCGTACGACACATGTTAAAATAAAACAGGAATTCGGTGCAATTTCCATGATTGTCTCGGAGGTTAAAGTAGGTTTCAGAGCGCCGGGGCTGCAGAGCGAACAAAAGAATGGAGACAAAGTTTACGGTAACACACACACACACACAAACTGTAATCTCCAAATGAGTAATGAATATGGATGCACAAAGGAAGACACACACCACACACACACACACGGACACACACTCTGTAATTATGTCTATTGTGTTCTCTTCCTGTTGTAGAGAAAAACTCCATCTTAGTCATGTTGCTGAGCTCCTATCTGATTTTTAGCTGACAGCTTATCTGACCCTGTCTGGACTTATGTACATAAACACATATAGAACACACACACATAGAACACACAGAACACACACACACATCTTCTGCTATAGCTGTGTGGAACCCTCATTCCTTCACCCTCCTCATCACAACTGAGCGCCTGATCCTAACCCTCACCTTACACCTCATTCTACTCTCTTGGAAATAAAGGTTCTCCCTGAGGGTCTGAGGTTCTACCAAGTATTATTTGCTTCTGAAGAACTCTTTTTGGTTAAAGGATTGTTAGAACCTTTTCTTCAAGAGTTTTTGTACCATAACATAAAAGGCCCCTCCGTGGGCACGACTTTAGAACCTCACATTGGGGGTTGCAGGTGAAACAGATTATCAGTATAACCCTTTATGTCGGGTTCTAGGTAGAGCCCTCAGAATGTAATGATATAAAAGGGTTCTTGATAGAACCCCCTGGGCAGGTCTAAGGTAAAACCACTGGAATATAAAAGGGCTTTGGGCAGAACTTTGTGGGCTGGTTCTAGATAGAAACCTTGGAATATAACAGAGTTCTCGGTTGAAGCTCCTGGGTGGGTTCTTCTTTTAGGGGTGGCTCTACTTTAGAACCTCACGCTGGGGGTTCTTGGTGAAACCTTTCGCAGATTATTCTCAGTATAACCCTTTATGTTGGGTTCTAGGTAGTACCCACAGAAAGGATTCCAGGTGGAACCTTTATAAAAGGTTCTAGTTAGCCCCTTTAGTTCTTTAGTGCCTGACCAGAAGTCTGACCTAACCTGACCTAATTATAACTCTATTACTAGAACTGACACACACACACACACACACACACACACACACACACACACACACACACACTTGGATAAAAACCTGGTATCCAAAAACTTCCAGGAATTTTAAATGGGTTTCCGGATAATGAAAAACACTCCGCCTTTAAAGGAAAAGTTTGGATTTTTGTTGTAAAAATAAAAATACAGTAAATAAAATAAAAATGTGGTAACTACAAAAAATAAAGGACAGAACTTTCAGCCTTCAGCTAAAATAACTGCCCCCGGGGTCGAGTCTTCCCTCATGACTCTGCCCTCCCGTCCGTAAACAGCGCTGTCATGAGGGGCTGAGACGTTTGAGGACGTGTTTTGCTGCCTTGTGTTGTGTTACGAGATACGATCGGCGGCGACAGACACAATAAGGGTGGCTCCTGCAGGAAAGCTGGGAAAATACAGGAAGTGGAGTGTTGTGAGGAGAGGAAGTGGCACTGAGGCTGTTTGTGAGGGGCACTGGAGAGCTGGCAGCTGTCAGTCCTCTGACACTGTGTGTGTGTGTGTGTGTGTGTGAGGGAGAATCAAGAGGGTGTGATAAGACTGTCATTAGTGTTTGTATACTTGATGTAGTCAGTAAGGCTGCCATCATACAGTTCTTCAGAAAAGACTTCAAACACTCCCAAAACAATGACACATAACCGCACACACACACACACACACACACACACACACACACTTTTCATACTTGTGTCCAAACTAAAATTAGCGCCCGTCGTTCCAGGAACGCTCCTCAACCCCGAGCACGAAATGATGTCATCAAACATTTTTATCATCAGCACGTGTTTGTGGCATTTAGATGTGTGTGTGTGTGTGTGTGTGTGTGTGTGTGTGTGGTTCAGTGGACACTCCTATTAATTAATGAGTGCAGGTGTTTCAGCCACACCCACTGAGAACAGGTGCATCAAATTATTATAGTGTTTTAGACGCCTAAAAGAAAATCTGCATCAGTTTAAACTATATTTAGAATATTTTCTGTTATAGAAGCCAAATATCTCTCTCTCCAAACCAGCCTAACAGTAATTTTACCTCTCAGACCACAGTTGTGTTAGTTTTGTGCTCTTCAGGGTTCCCCCAGGGTTCTCCAAGTAAAACTGAAGACCATTTAAGACCTTTTTAACACCACCTGGCATGACGTTTAATGTCAGCTTCACAGCCCATTTCTGCAAAACTATTAAAGGATATAATGGAAAATCAGTGTAAATTTAAAGCTCTAGAAAATAAATATTTGCCAAAAAAGCACTTTTAGCACTTTAAGCATCTTTTTCATTAATAAACAACTGTTAAAAAATATAATTTCTGAAATATATGTTGTTTCTAGAGCAGCAAAGTGGAAACAAATTTATAGTCTATTTATATTAGGCTACTAAGGATGAGAAGAAATGACATTTGTTAACAAAATTCAATACCTTTAAGGCCTCATTTTGAGATTTTTAAATTAAATAACTCCTTAATACTTCTAAGACCCTACTGGTCCTGTTATTTTGTGACTCTGGTGTTTTGAAAGGTTGGTTCAGATTAACCAAAGTCACATAATAACACAAACAAACTAAAAGATGGAAGCAGCAGTAAACCAGCAACTCCTGAGTTCTGTGATGTAAAATTACTGTTCTTGCCTACGGAGTTTGGTTGCTTTGGAGACAGCGATATTTAGCTTCTATAATGTGGTATTTTGTCTGAAAAGTCTGTCTGGCAGCAAAGTAAAGTGGTGAAAATATTTTAAATATAGTGTACACTTGAGCTGATATTGTTTTTTGAGGTGGCTAAAGTTAGTTTTGCTGCTGATTCTGTGTTTAATCATGGTTGTGTACATGTGCTGAGCAGGTGTGGTATATTTAATTAGTCTGCAGGAGCATCTGTGTGTGTGTGTGTGTGTGTGTGTGTACCTGCACTGAGCAGAGGAGCAGGTACAGAGATGAAGTCAGCGGCTGAATCTCTGACGTCCTGGTCTTCATCCTGCAGCAGCGTGAACAGACTCCTCCACAGAGACACTGTCGTGGACACACCTGACACACACACACACACAAGAAGAGATTTTACAGCACAAATCTGAATCTTGACTGCCTGTGAACTGAACATTTCTTAAACTGAGACTCACCCAGTGGCAGATGTGGGCTGGTCAGCACGGTGGACGTACAGCTGACCAACACCTTGGCGGCCGTCAGCTTCACCTCCACCGGCTGCTCCTCGCTGCAGCACGAGCACACCAGCGCCCCCCACTGAGCCAAACAAGACACTGAACCCGCAGCCTGATCAGAAACATACATTTAAAGCGTTTTTAATAAATCAGTTTACTGAAATGTTACTTCAGTTGCAAAGAATGATCTGGACGAGCGTGGTCGAAATAAACCCTCTGAGTTTATGGAGACATTATGAGAAACTGATGATTCTCTGTAGTCTCATGTTGACCCTACGTGATGATTTATTGGTGAGGAAACATCTTATAAGGTTATTAATCCTGTGTTTCTATTAAAGTACAGTATGATTCAGGTGGGTGATGAAGGGAAAATCCAACAGAAAGTGTTTTAGTAAAGTTCAAGCCTACAGTCCAGCTTCAGTGCTCCCTGGTGTAGATTCTGTGAACTCTACTGGAGGGAGGAATAAGCATTCCTATAGAAGACACTCCTATTGATAACGGTGATGAGAGCATTTTGTGACACGTTACTCCAAAGTCTCTAATAGCTGTTCAACTGGGTTGAGATCTGGTGACTATGAAGGCCACAAAATATGATTTCAATAAGAGGGTTGGGCAGAATTTCCAAGATTAAATTCGTAAATTGGTGGCGTGCTGAGGTTGATCTAACTTTGCAAAAGAGAAGCGATGTGGTTCACAACATTCGCCGCTACAGACGCACCTACGACCGTTCATAAGAGACCACGCGGACAAACAGCTCTGAGTTTGTGGAGAGAGATCGACACCAAACTGGCAAAAGATGACATATTTTGTCAGAAAGTGTGGAAAAAATAAGGGATTGCTTTGCTTTAAAAATAAAAGGATCCATGGAAAGAGTGGAAACCCGGGTGGAAACAAAGCGGTCCAGTTGATTCTGGTGGAGCTGGGATATCTGTCCCAGTTCATCAAACACTGAGAGATGGACAACAATTTTGATTTGAAGGTATGCAACAATTACAACACACACATGCAGTGTTTGGCTGTGTGTCTGTCTTTACTACTGCTGCCAGGGAGCCTATTTTCCCTCATTTTGTTTGCACGCCCCCTGGCATTTCGGAAAATACTGCAACAATTAATGTGTTGAGCATAAACAAATCTGTGCACGTTTGTAGCTCAGATTATGCCACGCTGTCTCACGTGTGCATGAATAAAACTTAAAACAGCATCAGGTGGGTGGATGGCAGCAGCAGCAAAGATCTTCTTCCAGAACGTTTGTGAATTGTAATTTTTAAAGCCGACAGGACACTTTTCTGAGGAGAGATTATTAGTGCACAGCGAGTCTTTACCTGAGGGTTAGAGTTCACCAGCTGAACCACCAGTTGAGAGACCAGAGTCAGGGCAGCACAGTGGAGATCCACACTGAAACACAAAATCAAACATCCGCTGATACCAGGCAGCTTCCAAACTCTGTTAGTTTATTTTTAAATGTCTGTCCAGGAAGAGGGACCCCTCGTCTGTTTCTCTTTCAGAGGTCGCCCCCCCACCTTTTTTTTTAATTAAAAGGGTTTTGATGAACCAAAACAAGATGACTCAAAGGATAGAGGGTGTTTACGGTCCAGCATGACCATGTCGTGACAATCAAGGCATTTTTGGAGGTTTTTAATGATTTTTGACTCAATTCACCAGGAGAGAACCATGAAGAACTAACGTTTTGTTACTGAGCTCAGTTTCTTTTGAGTAAAAAAACTTGCATGTGTGAAAAATGTGCGGCTGTAAAATCAACGTCGTTCATCATTTGAAGTTGCGCAAAGAAAGTCGAGGATCTGTTGTTGAAATGCCATCACGTTTGGTGAAAGGCTCAATATGACTTGTTTAGGACTTGACACTCTCAAAGTTCAGTACTTGGGACTTCACTTGGGATTTGAAAAACAATGACTCGGTCCCACCTCTGCTTAGAAGTACGGTAAGCCAGTAAATTGGAGTTTCTTTGGCAATTTAAGTGAACCAACCCTTTAATTTGGCACATTAGTGCAGCGACCGGGTCTGAAAATGATAACGTGCTCCTCGGGTCTTTCTGTGAAAACCATTACTCACACATAACACCACCAACTACACACACACACATCACTCAACTGTATTGACTTACAATCCACAAAAGAAGTGTGCTGGTACTCACCACTACATTATGGATCACAATAGCCCGAGTGCCATTCAATCACACGGCAGACAAGGGCAGCCAGCAACCCAATCTCATCCCTCCCCGGCTCTAATCATAACCCTGGGGCCGCTCCAAGGGGAAAGTGGATCCCCGGGTCCAGAGATTGTGGCCAGGAAAAGGCTTTACGGGGCTGAAAGCCTTTGTAATCCAATCCTTATTCAAGCCTGTATTCTCTTGTCGGGGTGAGAAAAGTACAGCAGTGGCTTGTCAAGGAAGGTGTGTGTGTCTGTCAATGCATGTCAAAGGGCTTACAGTATACGCACACACACACACAAACACAGGAACAGTACGTGCCAAATCAGTTTGTGGTAAGAGGGGGCCGATGACTCATGAGTCTCTTGTAAACTCTGACAAAAATACTGACAGGTGTGAATAATCTGATGTAGGAATAATGTTCTGATGCCTTTCAGAGCGCAAATATCAGCTTTCAGCCACGTTTGCATTCCTTTATTTTTGAAAACTACCAGGCTGGTTACCTAAACACTGCAGCGATACCTGAGCAACCACACAAACACCCACACAGAGAAAATGGGGCCAGTTAACTCCAGGTGTGCCCAGGTGCAGGGTTAAGGTGCAGCCAGTGAACCGCAGTGTTCCTCCAACTGAAGGCTTGACAGCCAGCCTGCCACAGCAGCGTCAGGGCTCTTTCACAAGAGGAAGGAGCCAGAAAAAACAGCGAGAGGGAGGAGGAGGAGTGTGTGGTTGTATCTCGACCTGTAGTGCATTCATGTCTCTTCCATCCATCACGGCTAAAAGCTGGTCTGGGACTGTTTTGACAGCATGTTTTCAGGAGGGAGCGAGCGTCCCTGGAGTCACACTGTGACCTACCTTTACCTGCATTTACCTGGAGATGAATTGAAGTTACAGGCAGTGGCCTGTTGTACGCTGCGGTGCACAGAAAACTCAGCCTATGTTAAATACGGCCTAAGATATTCAGTTCAAGATGGTTTAGAAGATCCAGAAAAACACAATCCAGATGTTTTCTGATCACAACCACATGCGTGAACTTAATCAAAATGATTTACGAAATGAGAAACATTGTATTTCCAATGAAGTCTTGCTTCTTTTAATTTTCTTTTGCCATGTTACTGGCAGGATTTTCCCTCTACAGTCACCATGAGCTTAGACTTAAAGAAAAGACTAAAGACTGTTTCATCAGCACCTCTGCACTTGATAGACTGCAGGAAAAAAAAGAAATCTGATGCATCACCTCTTGCACAGCCTGTAGACACTTCCGTCCTGTCAGACTCAAACTTTGCTTTATGCTTTACAACTTACTCACGTTCTTCTCTCCTGACAAGATCTCTGCTCGTGTTCGGATAAAAGATTCAGCTAAATGAAATTTAAATTGTGAAACTGTAATATTTTTGTTTTAGTTGGTAAAATGTCTTAAAGTTTGGCTGGATTGTCACGACATTTTGGTGAACTTTGGTGATCCTTAACTTTGCTCCATCAAGTCAACATTTTTAATTCAATACTTTGGTTTATGACCAAATATCTGCAGAACTATTGATAATATTCCAATCAGCCTCAGCTGCAATTCTATTTACTGCTAATTAGCATTAGCCTTGTCATTGTGAGCATGTTAGCATGTTGATATTAGCATTTAGCTTAAAGCATCACTGTGCCAAAGTTCATCTTCACAGTGCAGCTAAAACACAACTGTAGACGGAGTCTTGTTTATAAATTTATCGTGTATTCAGATTATTACTAATTTAATTAATTATTTAATCCTCTGCGATGGTGGCGACACGTTTTCAATCCTGCAGCTGATGATACCTACTGAAGTGTCACTGTGACACTGTCTGGTGTGTAAACTCTTTGTGCTGAGTGATGCAATAATAATGACTCCTTCAGATGACTTTAGGATGTAATGTTACTTGTATACATGTACAGTTCACGTTCATGTTTCTTCTCTAACCTGTGAGCAGATTTCTGAGCCAATGCAAGAAGGTGCAGCAGGACCTCCTCCTGGGACAAAACCTGAACACCGTCCCTCCACTGGAGCTCACCGCTGGAGCTCAACACACACAACACTGTGAGGACCTGAGGAAGGAGAGACAGAGACAAAGAGGCTGTCAAAGGAGTAAGAAATAAGATATTAATGTACACACACACACACACACACACACACACACACACACACACACTCAGAGCTACTGGTGAGGGAAGTTGCTCCGGGCAATCCATCAACACAGCTTTGGTGTCCTCTCAGCAGGGTATTTTTACCACACCGGTCAGATCCTCCCTATGCACACCCTAACCACGGGTACACAGCTGCCTCGCTTCACTTTCACACACAGATGCATGCATGTGTCTGGATGCACGGGTAGATGCATGCACACAAAGATGTGCAGAAGGTTTCATTCAGGCAGTGATGCGTCCCTTGTCTTTTGTCCACACTTTGGATCCATTCATCTTAACCTCCTAAACTTGATTTTCTGCCTCCTTCACCCCTCGCCGCTTCCCCCCTCCTCTCCATCCTTTCACTGCTGTTTTCTTTGCCCGGTCACTCCTCCGGAGAGGGAGGCAGCTGACCGAGTCAGAGGAGGAAAAGACTAGTTTTCCACCGCGTGAGACCCCGGTCAAAAACACACATCCAGCCGAGAACACATGTTGACATTCCTCCTGCATATCTCACTGATTATTATTTCTTTCAAGGCCCCAACCTGTTATTAGAGCTTTAAAATAAAGCTCGCTTTATAGGATCTGTGTGGGTGGAGAGCGGGACGAGCGGGCGCATGCAGTGTCTGTGTGTAAGCACTTGTGTGTGTATTTTTGCATGCGAGCAGTAAAAAAACAAGGTAGGGAGGTAGACCTCCGAGCTGCTGGTCTGTTGTTCTGACTGACTCGGTCTAATAGTCAAAAAAAAAAATATCTTCATTAAGGTTTATGGGTCCAGTGTCTAAGATTTACTGAGGTTTATTGGCAGAATTGACTTTAACATTCACAACTGTTTTCATTAGTGTATAACAGGCCTGATAGTCGACTGAGATTCTTCCAGTCGAGCATTTGTTTTTCTTTTCTCCTCTGTCAGTCAGTGTGCATCACAGTTACAGGATTAAACAGACAGAAGCTACAAAAACACGGGTAGAAAGTTTCAGTGAGTAATTAAAGTATAAATTTAAAGAATTAAATATATTTTCATATTAGCTAGTGCACTTATTAAAAAATATCCTCAGGACCACATGCGCTGTCGCGTATGAGAGATGATGAAAGGAGTGGAGTCTCTAAATCAGCACAAACCACAAAACTAACTGATGGAGGCAGAGAAGAGAGACAGAAACGCAGAGCAGCCGTCAGACGCTTCATCCAGACGCACCTGCAGAGCTCACGGAGGACGCAGGGCAGGTGACCTGCTCGTTGTTTTTGTCACTGATGAGCTCAGATTGGTATGGCTTGTTTCTAACAACATTATGAAAAGGATCACAACAGTGAGTGAGCTCATTTTGAAGAGTAAGGTATGTTTCTTTTAACCAGAAACAGCTGTTTAACTGCTTTAAAACTCCTTCATCATCGTCAGGTTCATTCAGACTTTAAAGAAACTAAATAAAACTCACCAAAAAACTTGGTCTTGGTTCGTCCACTGTCCCAACTATCAACAACTCTGATTTAAATCCTTAAATTCATGGTGTAAAGGAGCGTGCAGCACAGGTGATGCTGGACAGCTGCTGCAGCATCAGGAGAGACACTGCACAGGTCTGCTGATTTAAAAACTGAAGCACAGGAAGACGCACACCTTTAATTTCTCTGACTGTGTGGAAATATTGATATTTTCACATCAAAAATCACAGAGAAGGGCATTAAAGCCGGAGTCTCTCTGGTAAAACATACTCATGTGGGCTCAGAAGGGAAATATCTTTGTATTTTAGACAACACAAGACATTTGAAGACCTCACCTTGGATGGGATGGACATTTTGACATTTCATAGATATCGCAGCGTTAAACCCATCCTCCTGAAACACTGGCTGAAGACGTTCAGCCTATTTTGAGAATCAGCGAGTCATGTGTGCACACAGCTAATGTCCATATTTCATCATGTTGGAGACAAGTCATTTGGAAATGAAATGACTCACTTCTGAGGGAGGTTGTGTTGGACATATGGTGGATTTTTCAGACAATATTTCATGACGTCCACTCAGTTCCAATGAAAGTGAATCAATCACTGGATCATTAATGCCAAGCCAGCGTCATTATCCATTTGGCCACCGCACTTCTCTCTTTAGTGCACGACTGAAAACATTTAACAGTTTAATTCCCGGCTCCTGTCTGTGTGTGTGTTTTTCCCCGTTCATCCGCCCGTCTGTCTGCCAGGTATTTGCGCGCCCGCTCCGACCCAGCTGGTCCGACCATCTCTGCTGCCTCTGACTTTTACAGCCTGCTTTAATGAGCTCCCGTCTTGCAACACACTCGACTGCCTGCATACTCAAATATACACAGTCACAGGAAAACATGCCAACTCAGGCGTGGACGCGTACAGACGTCCATAGCTGTAACATGCAAATAAACAGTGACGCCCACCCTGCACGAACAGACACACACACACACACACAAAAACGTTAATTCATATAAACGGTACACTCTACCCAGCTTGCACTGCGGTGCCGTCTAGCCCCGATTCTGTCTCTCTTTTTAGCCTCGACAGCCTCAAGGTGTTATTGCTGCTTTTTCTGGCATCTTGGGACAAAGCAGATCCCGTGACAGACCGTGAAAGATTTCGACCAAAGAGAGCGAGACCACCTGATAAAATTTAACTGCGTGACTTTTATTTAAATGTCAAAATATCATGATGAGTCTGAACCCCAAACTTCCTGCCGTGAGTCATGAAAAAAGATGGAAAACTCTGTTTCACAGCAGAGCGATCTGAAGGCACCTGCTCCTCAAGTCCTGCAGTAGTTGTTCTCACAATATCACACAAACTCTTCCTCTGATCTCCTTTGCTCTGTTTTGGCATAAATATTAGACTTATCAATGGAATAATGGGAGACAATACGAGGTCTGTTACATCCAAAATGGCAGTCAGACATCTCAAGAGCTACCAAGCCTGCGCGCAAAGTATCCTTCTTCAGGCCAGGATCGTCTTGATGGAACATACACAAGACTCCTCATGCGTGTCCAGAACCTCTTGTGGAGGAACCATCCCACAAAAGCTCAGATTTGTGGTGGCAGCCGTCCCATCTCAGCTGTCGTGGCACAAAGAAGAGCCCACTGGGTCCTGCTGGACGTAATCTTGGACATTCTGCTCTGGAGACTACAAGAGGAAGTAGACTGTTCATATTTCCAAATCTGCTGACGAGGGACACTGGACTGACTGTGAGTGAACTTTGTGTGGCAACGAGCAACAGAAACCAGTGAAAGCAACATGTGGCTCAGATCTCGAGGGCTATTGAAACATGATGACAAGGACTGACTCACAAAACAAAACTTTCAAGAGAAAGAAACTATCTAGAAGAGGTCTCTCAGTAGAGCGTCAGATACTCTGTCATATACAACCAGTGGAAATTTGCAAAGTTTTGAATCAGAAGGAATAAAGTTTTTTGTGTATATCAGGGTCAAGACTTCTTCTTTTGTGCGGCAGTAATTGTTTACAGTCTGAGCAGCAGATTAGAACGGAGTTGAGGGCTAATCTCTGCAAACAGATGTTACGACCAATGTAGTTTTTGTCTACAGGGCTTTTCCACTGGAACTATTGCCCGTGTTGAGGCAGCTGTGCTGATTCGCCTTTCCATTACTACATTTATCACGCCGAGCTGTGCAGAGTCACACCTGAGATGAACCGACTCTGGAGATAAAAATAATAATAAATAAAAAAAGTACTGAAAAGCTAAATCGGAGTCTTAGAGGTTGTATTTCGGGCCAATGCATTCTGCATCTGTTGACTCTCCACACAGACTGTTTCCTGAACCAAACCAACCAAAACCTGCTCAAACATCATGGATCAACAATACTCGATGACTACAACCAGAAACCAGAGCGTCTCAGATACAAAAATCTTGACTACTGGAAAATATTTGTGTGAGTATTGGGACAGATCAAAAGTATAATTTTTACTTGAATAATAATAATTTCATTTTGTTGACAAAAATCGAAGGGATTTCTTCTGTGGCATCTCTAGTAGGTGGAAACCCAAGAAACCCAGTGAACACAGGGTTTGTGCAGCATTTTAGTGGTAGTAAAATTCAAGCATGTTTGAAGCTCGTACAAGGGACCCAAACCAACAATTTCCAAAGTCTTTATCGTCAAATCTAAATGCATTTACAAAAAATAAAGTTTGCAGAATTCCTTCACAGCCACAGCAGTCGATGGATGTTATCACTTTGTTTATTGTACCGGCTGTTCATTTGAACGTTTGTATGTTTGTTGCATGTTTTGACCATGATTATTTAATGATTGGTGATGTTCAGGGTAAAGGATCAACGGAGGACTTATCGAGCTCAAAATGACGACAAGATCGTTTCCTTTCAAATATTTAAGTTTTTGTCGATGAAACATCAGATTATGTTGAAAATCAAGCAATTTTCAAGCTGTATACTGAAACTCTGAATTCCTAACTCTGAAAACATCAGTTAAGCGATTAAGAAACTCTATGATGAGTTTTTAAAATGAGTTTTTACCTTTGGCTCTTTGTCTATGTTCTGAATATTGTCTGAATTATGAGTTATACTTTCAGGGCCTTTCAGGCTCCCATCTGGCCTCAATGCAGCAGATTCCTTCAACAACTGTTCTGAATAAGGACCCGAGACGACAGGATAGTTCAGTTCAGTTCTTCACTGGAAGCATCATCACTCGGTAGAACAGCAGACCGACACTTTGTCCTTGGCCTACTGCTGCTGCTGCTCCTCTCCCAGAATGCTTCACTGGAGTCCAGGGCGAGCTATGGCAACTGGCCTGTTGGGTTGGCGTGTCCTTGGCGCAGGGGAGGCTCCACTTAACGGGGCCGACACTTTAAACATTAACGGCTGGCCTGTAAAGCAGCGCCTGGCCAAGAATGTGCAACCAAACGCACACATACACAACAAAAAAAAGCTAAAACACAACGCACATAAAACACACACACACACACACGTCTGCAGCGGCGTGGAAACACACATACAGGCAGTCAGTGCTGAGTCATGTCAGCTCTGGAGGAGTGTTAACGACAGGAGTAACGGAGCAGGACAGAGCAGATCGGCTGGCTGCCTGTCCTCGCTTTATGAACACACTGAAATAAGACCTTCTGTCCCCAAACAGGAAATAGGCCGAGTTCTCCCCTCCAGAACTTGTTAAGAGTGGAAGCCGACCAAACCTCTCATGAGTGTGTGTAAGCGAGCGAGTCAGCTCAGTGCCAGCGTGCTTGGCGTGTCCCCCTGTGGCCGATTAGCCTCTCACGCAAGCCTCTGCAAGATGGATTTGGACATTTAATCAATTTGCAGTGAATGTCCCTGTGGCTCAGTAAAAACGGTGATGAATAGGAAAAACATATTTTTTGGAAAGCGTTCATCATTGTGTGATGACAGGAGCCTCAAATTATGCTGCTTATGGCCTGTCACAGCCTCACACACACACTCTCACATCCATAAAACAGCCAGACACACATACAGGCTCTCAAACAAACACACAACAAACTAATGCACCTCCTATAATGCTTTTGTATGTGTGTGTGAGGGTGTGTGTGTGTGGTCTCACCTTGGCCAGACTCTGGGGGTGTGTCTCGTGAAGAGCCAGGCTGGTCAGGTTAGACAGGGTGGTCTCGTCCAGCCACTGAGGTCTCCTCTTCTCCTCCTCCTCCTCCTCCTCCTCCTGCAGCCTCCTCAGGACCCCCTCCAGTGCCAGCTCCCTCACCTCGTACTGCGGGCACCTCAGGAGACAATGCAGGAGTCGACTCGTGAGCTGAGGGCCCCCCCAGAGCTCAGGGATCTCCACGCTGGCGCTGAGAGCCACCCGGGCCAGGCTGAGCAGGTACTGGGTGCTGCCGGGGCCCAGGTTGGTGGAGGAAGAGTCGGAGGTGACGAGGTCTGAGGCCATCAGGACGGACAGAGTGTCCTGACGGAGATCACGGACGTCTGATTCTGAAAATCACACCAACGTTCATGTTAGCCGAGGTCGATATTTTTATATTAACTCTGGACGGTGGTGGTTTAGGATGATAACACAACCACAGGCTTTGGTAGATATTTAATATGTGTAGATTTAAAGCAACATCATGTACCGACCAGGGATGATAACAATTAATCAATGATTAATCGACGATTAACCTGTTAAGAATCTGATCGATCATGTAAAATTTAATTAAGCTTTTATCAAACATCTGTAATATGTCGCTCTTTATATGTTTCATAGGCTACACTCTTAGAGAGGAGGGTCTCTGAAGGGCTGTGGTTCTGAAGAACCCTTTTTGGAAGACAGGGTTTGTAAGAATAAGGTTTCCATTAAGAACCCTTTTCATCCAAAGAACCGTTTTTTAGAAGAAAGAGTTCTTCAAGGATTGTTGGAATCCTTGAGGAACTCTTTCACGGGTTCTTTGTACCATATAAAAATGGTTCTTGGTAGACCCCCCTGGGTGGACTCTTGTTAGCACCCTTGGAAAGGTACACGGGGTTCTAGGTGAAACCTTTCGCAGATGGTTCTAGATATAACCCTTTATGTTGGGGACCAAAAATGGTTTTCCTATGGGGACAAGCCGAAAAAACCCAATACTTTATATTGCAGTTCTACATACTGTTCCTCAGCTTCTCTTGTCTCTCTGGATTTCTCTATTTAGGTCTTTTGCATTTCTATATTTCAAATCTTTTTATACTTGGAAGGCAAAGGAGGAATTTCATCGTACAAACTTTTAACTGTGCACATGACAATAAATGCTTTGACTTGATCTGATGTAGCTGCTGTAAGCTAGTTAGCTATTAGCTCAGTTAGCTGTTCAGCCCAGATTTGGATTTGAAACTGTCGCTGGCATGATATTAATATGACAGTCAATAGATAATTTTCACAGTGTATATTTGGCGAGGACTGCTGTCCATGACAGTGGTGTAAAAGTGAATTGCACAAAACTGAGGGAACCAAATTGAGAAAAATGCAAACCCGAATCTTCATCTTTTGCCTAATGTTCAGTTTTTAAAAAAAACAAAAGTTTGAAACAAAGCTCTTTAACAGTTTATCTTCTGTTGACATACTGCAGGTCTTTTAAATCTCTGGTTTGTGGATGTCAGGAGTCAGCAACCTTCATCAACGGAGCCATTTCTGGCCACAACTATAAAAATCTGTATTTTCCTCAGAGACGTTCATTGTCTAGTCTCCCTTTGCATCCATAGCAAGCCAAGCGAGACTAGACACCAAAAAGATATGACGCACATATTAAAACTTTTTGTTTTTACTCTGAGTACAGGCTTCACATTTTTTACAATTGGAGAAGGTAAGAATCACTTTAGGCCCACAAAACTGAGAGAACTGTTATTCATTTGCATATAATTTTTTGTCGTGTGGCTCCGCAGCTGCAGGCTGCTGATCCAGTGTACGTAAAAGTCAAAGTTAGTAAAAGTCTGACCAGTTCAGACGTGTAACATTTCCAACACGGCTCATATCTGAACCGAATGCTGTCATGTTAACGTGAGGCAGAACAAGGTTACACAGAGATAATGTGCATTTTGGCCTCCTCTGTAGGAAAACTGTAAAACATCTGTCACATTTCTTATTCACAAATCACATAAAAAACACTTTAATAAACCAAAAAAATACTGCGAATGAGCCAATGTTCATTCATTTTGTTGTCGAGGAACAGTCAGATCAGATCAGCCTAAAACACTGTGTTTTTTTAATAATCGGTATTTTAATTCTTCTTGTCTTTTTAA
>JAJHUR010139900.1:0-10913 GCA_027495735.1 Lutjanus campechanus | reverse complement strand
AATGCATGTCACGTATAAAAGCATACAGATTGTACTATCCATGTTTTCCTTTAATTTGTGTTTTTGGCCTCACAACTATTAACATGGAAATTGATGGTCTGCCATTTAAGCTGGCTTGACTATCTATTCATGTAAGATATTTCAATATCAGAGTACAGAGCCCCCATCTGAGTAGATATTTGTTGTTGGACATAATTTAGTCCATCTAAATGTCAATATATTTTAATACTATGTAGTTGTACATATTTCCAGTCTAACATTATGATGGTGAATTTGAGAATTTATCAATAGTCAGGTACAACTCATTTGAAAATATGCAGGGAAGTCTAATTGCAGTTGCAGCAATGCCAGCAATACAAAGACTAAAAATCTAAGTGTACCTATCTTTTTGAAGTTATGATTAGACTCTGTGTCCACCAAAGTGTTTTTGTCCAGCTGAAAATGCCTGGCGCTCCTCCGAAAACACTCAGCTGGGAGCGTATGAGAATGCTTTGCAGGCGCAGCATTATTTCATCTGAGATGCTCTGGTTGCTATGATACGGAACATCTGCCTAAGTAAATATTAATTTATGTTTTGCAAGTACCAAATTTCCCAGGTAGCTTGTGTTATCAACACATACTGAATGTAAAAATGTCGGCACAAGATAGAGTAGCCTGCTCGCTCTGGTTCTTGCTCTGGATGAGGGGAAAATTGAAGCACGTAGGGAGAGAAGACGGTCCTGCCGGTCTGTGTGAGTTCAGGAGGTTTCGTGGGAGAGGAAACAACTCAGCGGGTACCGTCGTTTGGTTCAGAAGTTGAAGTTACCAGAGGCTGGACACAGTTTGTGGTAGCCTGTTTGTCTCCACTGTGATTGGACAACTGGTTGAAAAGGGACAGTGACAAGTGCAGCATTTTAATTCTCGTGACCAGGAAAAAAGTCAAACGCTTAAATGCAGCGTAAAATAGACGCTCAGCCCCTTGTTACACAATTTAGAAACAACTAAAAAATAGATTGGCCTCTGGAAAAAACACTTTGGTCGACACAATCCCTTGGGTGTGAGGTCTCTTGTATGTTTAATCTTGGGATTAAGGCAAAGATTGGGTTAAAAAATGACGGCAGCCCTGAAAAACTAAAAAACAAACCAAAAAAAAACTTTTTACCTTATTGTGTCTTTAGAGACAAACAGAATCATCTGTTGATTAATTATAGTTATACATCAAAATTACCTGGAAATGATCTCTCTGCAAATAAAATAATAAGTGGCTTTTGTTAACCCAAACTGAACAAAGAGTTTTGGTTTTGGTCTCTAATCAAAACATTAATTAATCTTGACGTTTAGATAGTTCGGTTATTTTCCCGATGACCTGTTGCAGTGTGCCAAAGCCCCAATAAATGATCTGTACCTAAAAGTATAAGTGCAAAGTGAAAATAAGGCAGCTTTTATTCTGCAGGTACTGCTTAAAACTTCATGAGCTGAGTATTTCTCTCTCAACACTCATCCTATACCACTCTTAACATCTGAGCCATGTCTAAAAACCACCTCTAAAAATATCCGTTGCTGAGGAGACTGCGAGCCTCCTCTCTCGTGTCTTCCATTGTCAGCCCCAGTCTCTGCTCTCCTAATAGCTCAGAACACTAATATTCCCTCTCATTTGACACCCGTGGGAGAGACAGTGCTGCCATAAACATTAAATATTCCCCGACACTGTGGCTGATTGCAGCACAGTTCCCATGCTTGGTGAACAGGAGTGCAGAAGCACACAAAATCCACCCAGGTGGGCGTCATGGTGAAGGTGCAGGTATATAAATAGCCTGTTTATTGGGATGCCCATAGTCAAAATACCTACACAAGCAGGCTTAAAGGGATAGCTTGGATTATTTCATGTGGGATTGTATGATATATTTATTGATAGTCATTGTATTACCAGCTGTAGATGCTGGTCAACACACCCCCGGTTTTGAGAAGCGGGGAGGGGCACCAGCATAGAAGCAAAGCAATGTACTACAGTGGACGGGGTCAGCAACAAAAGCTATTTTAGCAAATGTCAGTCTGTATCAGTTTAAAGAAAGAAATCTGTAATATATTTACTGTAATAAATCATAAAATGACCATGATCACAGAGGAAACATGTTGAAATACTCTCAGCCCATATGTTGTGTTATTTCACGTAAATTAGAATTCAAATTAATGCTGAATGTTTGTTAAATGACCAAGCATCTGTTTATGAGTCGTAAGAAATTTTCATGGATTTTGGCAGGCAGGAGGGCAGGCATTTGCTGAACTTACACTCAAAGAAAATATGTATTTTCAGAGCAGTAGGCTTTTGTTTTCAGGATAACGGGCTCAACTTTACATTGACAGACAATTGACAGCTGATCAACTTACAGTGGAGGACTGGTCGTCACTTATTATTGCTAAATTACAATGTTACGCTTGTCTTGTGCTCCTGCCATGTTCCTGCAGCCTGCTTCAGCCTCCTTGTGTCTGGGGAGGAAGGTTGGAGGGACGCCACTCGCTTCAATCAACTTACTGTTTGGACTGCAGTTCTCAAGCATACTACTACATTCTTACTGCTTTCTCCAGACAGCTTTTTTCAATAGGAAACAGCTGCTGAATAAGCCAAATATCGCTCTCTCTAAACCGACCAGATTCCTTTGGCAAAATTGGTAAGTTAGCCTTGCAGAACACAGGTGTTGCTGGTCTACCGCTGCCTCTCTCTGTTGGTTTGTTTGTGTTAATGTTTTACTTTGGTGTTTTAAAAGGATAGCTTGGATTCACTGAAGTCACACAATAACACAACTCCCATGTTCTGTGAGGTAAAGTTACTGATTTCGCCCTTTAAGTGCAGTGAAACAGTGGTTTCCCATCAGAAAAGGCTGTCTGATGGCAAAGTAAAGCAGTGAACACATTCAAAATTTACCATGCATTTGAGCTGGCATCATGTTTTTTTTAGGTAGCCCTTTTTAAGTGGCTAAAATGCCTTTTTATTGCTGACCCTGTTCACAGCAGTAGTGTTGCTTAGCTTCCGTGTTGGTGCTCCTCTCCCCTTCTCCATACTCGGGGTGTGACAACTGCCATCTACTGTAAGTAACACACTGACTATCTATAAGTACCTCACACAACCCCATATTAAATAACCTAAACTTTCCCCTTAAGAACATTATCAGCCTTAAGAACATAAACAGCTGGTGAACAACAAAGAACTTAAACTAATATTTCTTCAATAATATTATTTGTCTATAATATTCCATCATTGCAGGCTTGAAAATTTGTCAGCTTCTTCAACACTGAATGAAAACATCAGCTGCTTTTTCTGCTGCATGGCAGCAAATGATTTATTAGGCAAGAGACACAATCAGTTAATAATTGGAAAGGCTGTTTGAGCTGCAGAGAGCTTTGAATTCCCATCTGATTTGAACGGCTGTGTTGTTCCATCAATCCATTGATAGTCCCATATATTCTGTCTGGCTGTTGACCAGTAGTCTTATGTACAGGACGGCAATGCCCAGCCTCAGTGCTGTGATCACAGGGGTTCACGTTATACAAATACGCTCAGATGAGATTAAAGTAATGAAAAATGTCGGGAACCAAAACAAGGTGATGTGGTTAGAACTAAATAGGGAGATAAATAAAAAATCCCCCCTCCGATTTAGCAAACTGTATACCAAATGATTTATGCAAATCAGTTGATCAGAGGCCTGTGATAAACTGGCAACATGTCCAATGTTTCTGTGCCTTTCATCCAGTGCATGCTGGGACACGCTCGGGCCCCTGAGAGGCAGAGAAAATGGATGGATTGATGGAAAAAAACAACAGTAGCGGTATAATCCGGACCATATACCTGGTAGCGAAATGTTACCTGAGATGAACTGCTAGAAGTGTGCTGTGTTTTAATGTTGGTACATTATCTACAGATTGTGTTTTTCCTCTCATATCAGAAATGCAGCTGCAAGTGAGTGGGAGTGAAATACTGGGAGGAGAGAGTGTGGGCTGAAATCATTAGGGAAACTGACCCTGAACAGAAAAGGGCACAGGTTCAGCCCCCCCCCCCCCCCCCCCCCAACCCACTGTTCCAACAAACCACCCTGCTAAAGTGTCCTGGAGCAAGACACTAAATCCTCCACAGTCCCTGAGGCGCTGTTCTGTCACTGTCTCTGTGCTCTCACTTCACTATGCAGGGCTGAAGGGATAAAAAGAAATGAATTTCTCCCCCCGGGGGATCAATTACACTATAATATCCCATTATAATTATTATAGACTGCTGAGCCACAGAGATACCCCAAACTACCAAATTTCATCCCTCTCTGCAATATTACGAGGATGGATCTAAAGACAGTAACTGATCTGCTCCTGTCTGCAACATGGGGAGAACCACACAGGTGCAGTGGTGGAGAGAGTCCTGAACATCTGTACTCAAGTAGAGAAGTACTGTTACATAACTGAAATATTACTCACCCACAAGTAAAACTACAAAATGCTCAAAAAAAAAAAAACATCTTCTCAAAAAATACTCAAGAGTATTAGTCACCTCTTCAAACTTGTGCCTTCTGCAGCGACTTTTTTCATCCATACGTCATGGTTTTCATCAGACCTGCGATGACATGCTTGTCTCCCAATTCAGGACTATTATGATGCTCTGGTGCCTATTGAATATGTATTGCAATTCTCCGGTATTATGATTGAATGACCATGGGCAATAGTTTAATTATACACTTTGAGAGACTGTATGTGACTCATACTTACAAAAACAATGCACACCACATGTCAGTCAGTTTGTTGACATAATACCGGAGCCACCATGCTAATTTCTGTTAGTGCGAAAATGGTCATTCTCAGTATGTGTTAGCATTGAGCTAGCGGATTAATCGCTAGTCACTTATATTTATAAAATCGATTCAGCAACTTAAAAAACTGATTCAGGGAAAAAGAACTAGTTTTTATTGGCCTGTTCGTGAACTAATTGACGATGAAAGGTTTGGATATTTATTGAAAGGCCCACTCAGTAGTGAATTATGTTTTTTTTTTTTTTTTAGTAATTAAGTCAATTACACAATATAATGCATACTTAAGTTGCTTCCAGCCCTGCTTGAACGAACAAATGTGTGTAAAAAGCACAAAGTACTTGCATCAAAATGTAGTAGAGATGATGATTTATTTGGAGCACATGAATGGCTCTCATATTAGAGGGCAGGAGATGAATGACCCCAATTCCACCTCTGCATCGTTCTAATTTGTCTTTATTATTATGCCAAGCATCTATGTCATGCGCCACATCTATAACACTTATCTACAGTATTTGATCAAAGGCCTCTTCCCATAAGAGCTGTGTGTAAATAGTGTATGTGTTGTGCAGTATATGCGTCTTCATTTAAGATTAATTTCAAGCACATGGATGTGTCTGAGTGCATTTTCTGCACAGCCTGGACATGCTGAGTGTACAGATTAATATCAGAGCCCAGCTTTGGGCTGGATCATGTGATGAGCTCTGGGTTCACCATTATGTACTGCTGGGAAAATGAGGTTGAACTGCGGTTTAATGTGAGGCCGGTGCGAGTCAGGTTTCTCCTCTCAGATATCACTGAGCAGCACACAAACACATGCTCTCCGTCCACCTCTGCTCCGCTAATGTAAACAAATATCGTGAGGAGATTAGATATATACTGAGAGGCCAGAAAAATACAAAGACCCGTATTACGTAATGAAATGCAATATTGTTGGAATATAAATGACCTTATTGAAAATGTTTTTATTAAGTTTGTGCTTTGAATCTGTTCTGTGGTATATTTTGAGACTCCTCATTGTGTTGGTGTTGATTTGGTCTGTTATTATATTGAAAGTTGTCCTTGGCCTCTTCATTCATAAACAAACAGTAAGAACAATATTAGAGGAATCTTATAATATAAGGATGAATACAGAGCCAGATTGGCTAAAATAGTATAGAGGTATCTTTACTCAAAGTAAGTATTACACCCATCCAGAAGACCACCTGAGACCATTTAAAACGCTTCAGCTAAAACAACTGAAAAGAATTAATACTTCAAATTATGAAATGTTACATGTGATGCATAGCATTGCCAGTATGTCTGTAGACTGAATCAAGTTCTTCCAAAATGTGTTAGGGATCTTAAGTAAACAAAAAAGTATGTAGCAGCACTTTAAATATCATGAAGCACAGAGCAAATCCATTTACAAGGCAGCAGTGAAATTTTTCTCTTCATTGACCGAATCTCCACGACGTTGCACCGACAACAGTCGCTTTCATGTAGATGATTTGAATTTCGGAGATACGTCAAATCTGCCAATATGTTCATTTTTATTGGCACTTCCCGCTGTAACTGTAACATTTAAATATATGTGGTTAATACAGTGGAAAGACCAATGTGGCGTTTTTACTGTGCTTATTTTATGCACAATGTTGCTTTGTTAGCATCTGTGATAAACCAAATCTACCCAACAGCAGCTTCTCACCGCCTGTTGAATTAACTTGTAGCTTTGGATAAACTCAAGCTGTCATTTTCTTCAGTCTGTGGCCCAACAGGTAAGTTAGGTTCCCAACCGAATATTCCTGAAAGCATAAAACATGCATTTTAGATGAATGAGATGTATACCAAATTGTATGTGTGTAACACAGGTGTTTCCTACCTGGAAATTATAAACAAACATTGTGATTGGTTCTATACTTAGTACCAATTCTGTGTGAATAACATTTGAGGACACTGAAGTGTACAGTAAGGTTTAATAGTATAATACAGTACTATATAGTAATCTGTCTTTTTGCAAAAAGGTACCTTAATTCTCATTAACTTGCAGTAGCTGATCCAACTGGCAGTGAATGATTTTCAAATAAATAATAATAATAAATAACTATTTTGCTACAACATGGTTTGAGAACATCAAAGTCATTATGGAGAGTTATATTAGGCGTATTGGCTGAGGTTAAGTGCTAATTTTTAGCATGTAAAGAAGCCAGTAATCACTGCAGAGAGCATTTTTTTTCCTAGTACTTAGAAAAACTAAGCGTACACTTCCTCTGCAACATGTCTTTGCTGTATTATTGAAAGAAAGTGGGCCTGCTGCATATTTGGGTATCAAAGAAGCATAAGATGAAACAAAATGATAGGAAGCAATTTTCTAGCTTGCTGTGTAGTCTTTTATAATGGGTTTCAAATGTACTCATGGGGAGATGCTCTGATGTTAATAGGAAAGACATCTGCATGGTGATGTGTGAAATTAGATCGGATTAAAGAAGACAGTGATTACTGTGATGCATCTTCCTACCGTGTATGTTTTCTGTAAAATAAGTACGCCACCATTTGTCATGCCAACAAAAATATGTTCTACAGTCATTTACATCACTGGATTCATCAATAACCATCTGACTATAACAAATGTTTGTTTTCATTTTACCCTAAATACTGATTTCTTTATGTGACACAAACCCTTAGATTCTTTCAAATGCTCCCTGATCTCAGGGTATTCCTCAAAAATATGTTATCGATAACTGCATAGCAAGCTAGTGCCATAAGAAAATCACAAATAAAATAAGATGTTAGGCGTAAACATAATGTTGAAAGAGGTGCACCAGGAATGTGCACTTGCATTTCTAGGACAGAGGGTTGAACTGGAGGCTTCTGGGTAGCCTGCTCATTTATTCAAATGACATTATTAAAGCATTTAAAGGGCAGATTTTGAAGTGTTAGATGTTTTTGATCAAGCTGCTACAGCTGACTGGCTGTTCTGCTGCACACCTACAGGAACAGCATCAGTGAGTTCATTACTGCCCATGAGAACTTCTGTTTATTAGCTCATTCAGCAAACCAAGGTGGAAGAAAAGTGAAGCCCTCTATATTTAGAATGAGAATAAGTCAGTGGCATGGCTACTGGGATTGTTTTAAAAGATTTCTTGCAGCAAGAGCTAAGGCAATTAATATGAGACACACAACTTTCCTTTATTGTAATAAATGCAAAGTGAGGGAGCAGTGAATCATCTGTAGAGCCCCAACAGGTGCTGTACTCTGGACTAGCTGTTAAATTAAGTGTTATGAACTGCAAGGGTCTAATCTTCGGTCTCTGAAACAAAAAAATTATCCACTCAAGCTTGTATTGATGACTCCGCTAACAATCTGTGAAAGAATGTGCGAGAACACAAGAGGGTAGAAGTGCAGTTAGCTCTCTGGCCTCAAAGTTGATGGATCAACTGAAAGTATTTGTTGGCACGGCTATTTTCTTAAGCCAAATGGCAACCAGTCCTGGTATTACATCTGTCAGCAACTCTGCTCTCTGATATCAGCACCCTGTAAGTCCCAGAGGGGAAATGGTCCCACTCTCTATTTATCCCCACAGTGCAGGGGGAAGCTCATGGAGGGCAAGAGGGCAGCGGTGACAGAACGTGTTATTTCGCACATATAATTCACCCCACGCTTTAATCTGGTGCATGCTGTAAATATGCAGCGCCTCGCTACAGTGTAATTTTACCGAGAGCACATTATCATTTTGTGAGAGATTTGAAAAATGTGATGAAGTTGGATTGCCTTCTGGGGTTGTCTCGATACCAGAACTTTAGGCTTTGATATAATCAGGTATATAAAAAAGACACTCAATACCTCTTTTCAGTACTATGGCAAAAAGAAAAAATGTCTTTGGCACAGAAAAAAAAAAACCATCACTGAAAACGCCGAGCAATTAGATATTTTCTTTTTGATAGCCACGGTACTTGTTGATACCGTTGAATGTTAGAATTACATTGCTTTAAACATGTGGCATTGAAAAAGTATTGGAAGTATTGATACTTTTGGAGAAAATGTGGTGGCTATTAAGGGATGCAGAGATGAGGCAGAGACAGGAACTTTGTGTACAACAGGAGCAGTTTATCTGACAAATAAAAAGCTAACACAAAGATGCACAACCTCCTTTTATAAAGTCTCGTGTGTGTGTGTGTGTGTGTGTGTGTGTGTGTGTGTGTGTGTGTGTGTGTGTGTGTGTGTGCGTGCGTGCGTGCGTGCGTGCGTGCGTGCGTCACATTTCCTCGTTTGGTCATTTCTGAGAAACCCTCACAACTCCAGGTACTTAATTGTTTTGGTGTTCCTAAGACTACTTTGCATCACAGCCTCAGTTAATAACCTCGAGAGTTCATGGCATAAACAAAACAAATTACACTGTTATTAGTGATAGAATATGAAAACATTATATGATATATTTATGTGACATACGTTGACTCCAGCATAAAATCTGTAATTAATTGTAATAAACAGGCTTCTCTGACATCAACACTGTTTGAAATTTCTATTCTGGGCCAGAATAGTGTTTGTTTTTGTGAGCCTGTGTTACGTTAATTACAGTTAAAAAATAAAGCCGTGTGTCTGTTTATGAGTCGCAAATGATCAATAATCTTGTAGAAGGAGTATATGTTTATAACAGTAAAACTGACCAACATATTAATGGAGTCTGGCTCATGTGTATTTTACGAGCAGTGGGCTTTTGTTTCCAGGATAACGAGTTTAGCTTTACATTGATGGACAACTGACAGTTATAAACGGCTGATCAACTTATAGAGTAGGACTTGTTATTATCAGTTTACAAGGTTGCACACATCCTGTGTTCCTGCAGTGTTCCTGCAGCCGGCAGACATTCCCCGAGTCTGAGGAGGAGTGGGCGGAGGAAAACAACTTGTTTCAACCATAGATTGTATATTAAATACACTTTCAATTTTGATTAATTTGATTTTAGTTCATTTAATATAGTCTATGGCTCTAACTCACTATTTGAATTGTAGTACTCATTTTTGCATGTGCAATTGCTACAATACTGTTCATTTAAGCAGTATGAGGTATTAGTAGTATTAGTATAAAGTATTAATAAATAATAAATACAGTATTTTTGACTGAAGTACTTGACCAAAATAGATTTAGCCAGTCTCAATGGATAATGCATAATATTCTCATGTATTAGTTTTACCATTAGGGCTGCAACGTTTAGTCAACTGATTGATTAGTTTTCACCTATCCTGAAAATCGATTAATCGTTTCAGTCACTTTTCAAGCAAATATTTACTGGTTTCAGATTTAAAATGTAAGAATTTGCTGTTCTTTTTTGCTATTTATGATATTAAATGAAGAGTCTTTGGGTTTTGGACTGTTGGTTGGACAAAAGAAGCAATTTGAAGACGTCACTTTGGGCTCTGGGAAATTCTTTCACAACTTTTTTGACATTTTATAGACTAAACATTGAACTGATTAGTTCATTCATGTAGTGGTCACTTACAAGAGCAACTGCACTCAGGTCAGTGTAGTGCTGAATCTTCAGTGATTTCATCCAGTCCTGTTCATGAATATGTGACACTAATTGTTTGTTCCAGCTCTAGTTATCATGTGGTTACTATTTATTACATTGAGCACCATAATCTAAAGGTACATTGTTGAAGAAATTTAATTTTGTACTTTTAAGATTTTTAAATTTAAAATGCTCAATATCAGCACCAAGGTTCACTATTATGAGCTGCACCACGGGTAAAATACACAACTACGCTGAAACATTTGCTCTGTCATCTGTTTCTTGAAAAATCAACTTTGGAACATTGTTGCTGCTAACATCAGCAGCACTTTTCTTGACTGTACCATGACATCACATTAGAAACTATTATTTCAACTCAGTGGTGTAAGCACAAATGATTTGTCTGCGTCGGCAGGAGCTCAAGAAATCCAACACTGTCCCATTTTTCAGCAGCTGTGAAGTCCTGAAATGTGTTAATAGCGAAGTTGCAGCACTTTGACCTAAGGGATACACAATCCATATACAGAAAATTTGATAATGCACTCTATATTCTAGAGGAGAGAACGGTAACTGCATGTCATTGTCGAATGCTGAGCAGTTTTGCTGGAGAGCATGTTGTCTATTCAGCTCCAAGATCCTGAATTTAAAAAAAAAAAAAAAAA
>JAJHUR010139899.1:1372-71006 GCA_027495735.1 Lutjanus campechanus | reverse complement strand
AGGTGTTCTGGGTGTGCACAACTGGCCTAATTTTCCGGTCAGAGAAAACGCAGCTACTTCTCTCCTTCAGATGAAGTATTTATTCCGAACTTGCAGGCATTCAACAGTGAGGGGGTTGCAATCATAGAAGTCCAATAAACCATTTGTATTTGTGTGGTTTGTGTTATCTGCAACAGAACAATGATAATAATACTAATTACTGCAAAATAGCATCAACTCAGAACTTGGTAATCAATTGCACAAAAGAATATCATGTCACTGAATATCCACTAGGGGTCAGTACATGCACATAAATAGACAATATGGCACCGGCTTCAACAAGCTGTGGGTCACGTGACCAGGCTAGAGCGTCACCGTTGCTTCGGTCCGCTACATAGTTAAGAGGTGCTTACACTACACACAGCAGTATGACGGCGATGCCGACCACATCAAATTAGGGTGCACAGGGATTAAATAATCAGACATCAACTTAAAGGTAACAGTTAGCATATAAACTGGATTCAGATATGCCTGCTCCACTGATGAGCACCTAATAAGGTAAGCTAATAGCCTGTCAGTTACCACAAATCACATTACAGTATTGCCTTTATCACATTAGCGCCATGAGTCATGTCAGCTGTAATAACTTACATTCACCAACGCACACTGTTGCAACAAAAGATGGACAAAATCGCCGAACTGAGAAGCAGCGTGAGGGTGATGAACTGTTCACTCCGTTGAAAGGTCTTAATTGAACGAGTTGTGTGTGCATGCGCACAAAGTCTTTCAGGCCGAGTAGGAGTGGCATGCCGTGACGTTGATCTTGCTCTAGCAGGGAGTTTTATACAGAAGACTCTGAACGAGCAAGCCACACGTCTGCCTGCCTCATTGTTTGTCCTGTTTTCTCAGGCACACGCATGCACCTACCAGCAGGCTCTCATCAACTGAGACCTGTAACATGTACCTGCGCTTTTTTTTATTTGCTGTTTCGTGAATTTCTCTGGTGTGGAGTCAGTAAACTTTATCTTATAAACATCTTGTCCAAAACAGTCTCATGAACCACTGTAAACTAACTAATCAATATTTATGAAAATGTTGGCTCTAAAAATGTAATGATTTATAAATTGCAGGCTACTAAACATGCAGGTGTAATGAGGACCTAGAAAAAAAACAAAAACAAAAACATCTATTGGTTTTATTGTTTATTTTGTTTTTGTTTTGTTTACTGTAACCATTGTAATTGTTTGTATGTATTACTATGCTGCTCTCCAATGCAATTTTTGATGAACATTGTGGGCTAAACAGCGCCATCTGCTGGAGTTTTTAAATACTCCCACACCCTCTCTCAGCTGCAGCTCCAAGTGGAAGATTCTTATTGATGGAAAGCAGCTTTTTGCTCTATTTGATCTCGTTGGCTCCCTGACAAAGGCCTGATGCTGATGTTTTAAGGTCTAAAAGGCATTTGAATTGTTTTTTAACATGAGTGCCTTAGAGTTTTTTTTGTGATTTTTGTGCAATTTAACGCTGCTCAAGCCACATCCTGAAGAAAATGGTGAGTTTGTGTATCTATCTTTATCTACTTATTTATTGATCTCTCTACTGTATCATCATTATTTTGTTTATTTATTTATCTAACTTAGTAATTTATTTACTCAAGAGTTTTGTGTGCATTTGTTCATCCACAGCCAGTATCTTTAAAATGAATGTTGCTGATCAACTTGTTTATTTACGTTTCTTTTTTACATGGACACCTGAAAAAGTCAGTAAAAATAATACTTCCAAGTGGACATGTGTTTATTGTTTTTATTCCTGTTACATAAACAAAAGGCACACATTCTTTAATATAATCAAACATTAGGAACAAGTAGAGCCTTGCTCAGGCTCTGATGCTTCTGTCAAACTTTCTCTCACAAAGATTTGTGATGATGTGATGATGGTGTGCTTGAAGGGCCACAGAGAGGGATGACCTTGGCTCTATTAGTTGAACGAGGGTTTAAAGGGATAGTTTGGAGTTTGTGAAGTGGGGTTGTATGAGGTACTTATCCGTAGTCAGCGTATTAGCTACAGTGCACAGGGCTTCAGTTCCTCCTGTTTGGAGAAGCAGCCGTAGTGCTTGTGCGGAAAAATAAACAATGTGCTGCTGTGGTCAGGGTCAGCAGCAAAACATATCTTAGACACTTTAAAAAAAATCAATATCAGTTTAAGTGTACGCTATATTTAGAATATTTTCACCACAGTTTCTCACAGGAAACCACTATTATATAAGTCAAATATAATATAATAATATTGTTTTACAGCACCAAAGTCACTGACTGTTTGGAGAGAGTGATATTTGGCTTATATAACGACAGTTTCCCTTCAGAAAAGCCTGTCTGACAGCAATGAAAAGCGGTGAAAATATATTTAATATAGCATACTTACAATTTCTTAAGTGGCTAAGATATGTTTTGCTGTTAACCTTGTCCACAGCAAGGGGGCTGTAGGTAATATATAAGAAGTACCTCATACAATCCCACTTAAAAAGAAATCTAAACTATGCCTTTAAGTCAAAGTAAGTAAATTATGTTTTTAAATAATCAAACTGTCAAGTCAGAGAAGTCATTATAAAATCACACAAACAAACAAACAAACAAAAAACTCTTAAAGCACCAAAAATATCAGCTGAAATGTCAGCTGTTGGCTCTGAATTCTGGAATTTTTCATTTACAATTCAAATCACATCTGATTAATTCAATCCAGAGTTACTAAATAGCATAAAATCAACAGCTCATATAGAACAAGCAAATCAGAATAAGCAAATTTACAAACAAGCTGCATATTTTTACTGAAAGAAAATGCCAAATATCCACATCTGACCAGGAGTGACAAAAGGCTCTTAACACCATATCATTTTGACTTTGATAATCGAGAACTTGTTTGTTATTGTGAGGTTGTTGAAGTGGCGCGGTGCAAAGTAGTTTAGTCTCACTCCCACGGGGCCTCGGCTCCTTCGGCCTGGGCGTACACAGACAGTTCCTCATACAGACCTCCTCCACAGGTCTCAATCGTCAAACCCTGAGAGACGGAAATAAGTCAGTTTTAGTCACTTTACACGTATTTGTGTGAGTCTCGTGGTTTTGAAGAATCATAGCTAAAGTACAGTAAATGATTGTGTTTGGGCGTATTGGTGCAGCTTTTATTTGCATGGTGACTCAAATATATGCAACTGTTAAATGTCAGAGCAGAGAAGTTGACATTTTAACATTTTTCATATTACTTGTATTAACACCTCTGTTGTTCCTGACTTGAATACATCTCAGAGTTTAATCCTACATTAAATCCAATTTTTATTGTCTCCAACTTTCAAGTCTTTCAAGCTATACTAAAGCTACCTTCTGCAGCCTTTAAAGTGCTTTTACCAATATTCAATATGCCAATATTTTCCAACTCATTTTGGCTGATTGCTGATGCCAATATTGATATCTTCATTATCAAGTCTCTTCTAGAATGATTAATTTTATTCTGCCTACTCATATCATGATGACACACTGGCAAAATGCAAGCAAGCAAACAAACAAACAAACAATACTCTTAAGAGTAAAATACAATGCTTTTCAAAATAAAATACAGTACTTTTCAAAGTAAAATGCAATGCTTTTCAAAATGTATGCATTCACTGAACAAAAAACAAAAAAACTGACAGCGGCTGACAGTGTCTGATATCAATTTAAACACGCTGCAGACATACTCGTGTCACATGCACAGAAACAAAGCATTATCTTATTGTCAGATATGGTGGCATTTTGAGCTGTTACAATATTTATTTTTTAAAGCTTTGATCTGCCGATATTGATAATGTGTTGATAATATTGTGCATCCTTCCACAGATACTTCCACATGGCCAACAGTACAGGCCATGTTCATATGAAAAAAATTAAATAAATTAAAAAAAAACCCTGAGGGCTGCATTGATGGAACAAGATACAATTGTGGTTAAAAGCTCAGTGGTGCTTGTCCTGGTATCTTTACCAGACAACACAGCTGTAACCAGCCTCCTCAAATATGTCAGTAAATGACCACTTCTGAGAAAAAGAAATGATTTCATCTTTAATCATTTTACTGTGAATTAGAGACAAAGCAACATACCTCATAGATGTGATCAGTTTCAGGCTCCTCATATATGCTGTCTGTCTTTTCGGACTGTTTAAAAAGAAGAAATGAAAAAGATTAAAACTTAATGTTAACATCAGCTATTGATAAACACATTAATACAAAAGTACAGTGGGAGAAGTATTATGATCCTTTACTTTACACTGATAATACTCTGTAACAAGTAAAAGTCCTGCTTTGAAAATATTACTTAAGTAAATGTATGCAAGTGTAATCAGGAAAATGTGCTTAAAGTATAAAAGCAAAAGTACTCAATGCAAAACAATGTCCCCTATGACTGTTGTGATAATATATTATAAAATTATGTATAATCTATTACTCATACATTAATGTAAAAGAAAGATTTCACTGTTTTTAGCTGAGTTGGATCTCTTTTTGAACTTTTTTGTGTAGTAATCTGCTGATTATTTTCTCCAATAATCGACGGATTGTTTGATTTGTAAACTTTATGAAAATTGTGAGAAATGCTATCAGTGCCCTTCACATTGCTTCTTTTGTCCAGAAAAAACTGAAAAAACTGAAATATTTAATCTTCATTTGTGAACCTTTAACCGTGAAAAGTTTTTGTTTTTTTTAAATGAAAAATGACAAACAAATATCAAAATAGTTTATTTTATTGCCAACTGACTAATCAACCAAATAAGTTCAGCTGTTGTTTATTAGCTAACCGTTGATAAAGGCAACAGCTACGCTAGCTTCAAATTGTATTGCAACATTGACTAAAAGTTGTGTAGTGTTAAGTTCTAACTTGCACCAAAAGGTAAAGAAAATATGTCTTACGAAATATGTAGACATTTTCAAATCAAAAGGCAGGATGGAGAAGTACATTTGGTAAGCTAATTTAAAGTTAGTGGCTATCATTTAACGGTTGGTGACTGCAAGACGTGTTGCTATGGAGACCGCAGCAGAGCTCTAAATTCATGGAGGCTGTCTGGGGCTTTCTGTGACAAAAATGGACTTCATGAACTTTATACATAGGCCTGCAGGCCCGCAACTTATTTGGGTAAGTGTTATCTTTCAGCTTGAGCAGCTCTGGTAACCTATCTTAGATCATGTCAAATAAGGCTCATGTTTGTGTTCACTCTTTATCAATGTTATTAATGCAGTGATGGCTAGCTGTGGTATGTCAGCTAACCTAGCGTGTGCTGTTAGCATCGTTAGCTAACGTTACATCATTATAATTAATCTGTGGCTGTTAGCTATTCCGATATAATCAACGTACTGTACTAATTACCTTTAAAAATGTAGTCAGTAACCAAATTCAAGTATCACAACATTAAAGTAATGTAACTTGATTACTTTCTGGTACTTGTGGATTACCTCAATACAAAATGTTGTGAAATTGCTTAGTCTAACGTTAATTCAGTGTTTTTATGGCTGCGACGAACGATTATTTTCTCAGTTAACCTCATGGATTAGTTAGTTTGGTCCATGAAATGCCAGAAAACGGTGAAAACTGTTGATCAGAGCTCAAGATAACATCCACAAATGTCTTGTTTTGTTGACAGTTCAAAGAGAAGGAGCAATGAAACCAGAAAATATTCATATTTAAGAAGACTAAGATACATAATATACCAATCTTTCAGAACTGGGATCAAATCATGTCCTACCCAAAAAACATTAAAAAAAATATTAATACAAACAGCCTAATTCCAATTTTTTGTTGAAAATGTATTCTTCAGGGATATATATTTTGATTTCTAAACTTGCTCTGTGCCAGAAAACATCAGTTACAATAATTCAAACAAACAATTAAAAAATGTGTTGAACGCCTTCAAAATCCAAAACCAGCAACACCTACAGATAACAGGTGTAAAAATTACGGTATTATAACTATCTTTGTTTTAAAATCAATTCCGTCAGATTTTTACAAAAACATGATTTAATCAGGCATTAAAAGGTTTGACTATGTCATAAGGACCCCTGTTTCACTTCCTGGTTTAAAAAAAGTGAGAATACTGCTGATGCACTGGTAACGTTGTATTTTTAAACAATTTCATCGAATAATATTGTTATCACGTCTCATCCATAAAATGTCAACTCTGTAGCCCTTCTAAATCAAAGCTTAATAAAAATTATGTTTTAAAATGGTGTATTTTGATTGGCATTAAGAGAACTCTGCTGATCAGTACTACCGATGTCATCAAAAAGCAGCATGCGAATTTTGGCAAAAAAAAAAATAGTGGCCTCCTCCAGTCATACAGGTGAGTAATCAAGCTGCAAATGTTGAATTAAATGTTTTACCAGCACCAACAAAATTTCTGGTATGCGTATAAGATATGTCAGAATCGATACTGCGCTGGTTGACTTGTAAAGTTACACAGAATGCCGACAGGATCACGACCGTTTCAGTTGTTGTGTCTGCCATACTACCGTTGCCAAAACTTCGTGTGCAGCTATCTCATTGTTTACAAACTGTAAAAGTATCTATAAGATGTCACCTACATTTGATTTTCCATCTGGTGGAGTTGGCATCTACATTTAATAAAAAATGTAATTGCTGGGAGATTGGCCTGTTGCAAGGTTTAAAAGCCAAGAGTTTGATCTTTTAGGAGATTTAGGAGTAAAAATCCCAAACCCCTAAGATACATTATTGTTCCAGTTCAGGAATAAGTACATGTCTTGATATTTATTGGGAATATCTGTTTTATAAAATTGTTAATTGGATTGCTGGGTTTTGTACTCTTTACTTTACCGTGGGTAGTTAATTTATCATAAGCATTATTGATAGATTAATGAACATAGTCAGGAGTTGCTGCCCTTGTTAAAACTCTCTCCACAGACCACCAGACAAATGCAGGTAGACTAAGTTTTGGTTGTGACCAAGGTCAAGTCTGTTGATTTTTGGCAGCTCTTTTAATTATTGTTTATTATTATTACTTTTGTTTCTTTAAGGAAAATAAGTAGATGAAAAAGATGTTTGTCTCATCAATTTCTGCCTTGATATTTACACTGAATACTAATATTGTTATGTTCATCCTCATTTCTATTCTATCTAATTGAGATGCAAGTCCTGCACCAAACTATAGTGCAGTATAGTAAAGCACAGTTTTGTCTGTAGAGATATTTTTCATTTTATTCCTCACCAGTGTTCGTTTGCGTAGCAGTACAGCAGCAATATACACAGCCAACAGCAAGCCCTGGAGAATAATGAGAGCATCCTTCATCTGGGTCCTGTACTGTGCCTGTTTCCGGTTAAATGGTCCTGTGAGAGCATAGATGCTTGGTTAGTGTGTTTTCTAAAGTGAACTGGAAGAGACCACTTTAAAAATGACAGTAAATGACCACTCAAAGTAACAATGCATCATGTGTCTGTTGGTCTGCATAAAACATATGATGTCTTATGTAGCAGCTTACTGGTAATTCGAAGCTCAGTCCCAGATCCCCATGTTTCGTTTGTCCTGCAGAAGTAAACTCCGCTGTCCTCTATTTGCAGTTTTTTGATTGTTAGTGAGTAGCCATGGCTCTGACTCAAGCTGCGAATTTCAAACCTTGGTCCTGCCTTTATCTCGACCTTTGTTTGGTCATCGTAATTATCAGCCTTGTACCACTCCTCACTCCCTGCCAGGTATTGCTTGGAGAACTGACAGTGAATTTGTACAGCATCGCCAGTTCTCATACCGTAGAAGCGAGGCTTTTGGGTGAGCTGCACAGCCACTGAACAGAGAGCAAGATTGAGACACATAGTTAGCACAGCAGTTACTGTAAATCTCTCTAAACAAACATGCATGGTGATTATTTGGCTACAGTATGTTTTGTCTCTGCAGTGCTGGTCTTTAGCAGTTGATAAGTATACTGCTAGAGCTGCAATGATCAGAGGATTCATTGATTAGTCAATCAAAAGAAAATTAGTTGCCAAGTATTTTGATAATCAATTAATCATTTCTAGAGCTGCAACGATTAATTGGTTGATTGATTATTAATTGTCTCATAAATTAATCGCCAACTATTTTGTCTGGATTCTTAAATGTGAATTTATTAATATATTTTCTTCAGCCTTATCTGAGAGTAAGCTGAATGTCTTCGGGTTGTGGACAAAATAAGACATTCTTAAGTTTTGGGAAAAACTGATGAATTGAGTTTTACAAATTTTTGTTATAAACCAACCAAGTAATCAATTAATCAAGAAAATATTCAACAGATTAATTGAAATGAAAATAATCATTAGTTGCAGCCCTAGTAATTTCACTCATTTTTCAAGCAAAAATTACATTTGTCAAACCCTTGCTGGTTGCAGCTTCTTAAATTTGAGGATTTGCTGTTTTTCTTTGTCATTTATGATAGTAAACAAAGAGTCTTTGGGTTTTTGGACAAAAGAAGCAGTTAGGAGATGTCAGTTTGAGCTCTGGGAATTTTTAATGAGCACTTTTCACAATTTATTAACATCTCATAGACTATGACAATCTAATTGTCTAAAACACAATTGTCAGACTCAGAATCAAATTATTAGTTATTATAATCAATAATCAACTAATCGTTCCACTAGTACACCTTAAGTCAGGCAGTAAAAGGAATGTTTTGTATAAATGTAGGCCAAGCCAGAGGATAATAGAGGTAATGTTTTGGTTAATCCAGCCTAAAGCTGCAGCATGGTATCAAAGTTGTGGTGATTTTGTTGTTCAAGTCTATTTATCCATATTGGGAATGGGTAGTTTAAGTAACCTGATGTTCAGTTGATAGAATGATATAACTTGGCTGAGGTATACTATCCAGCAAATAAAGATAAACAAGATGACAAAAGTCTTTGTCTCAGAAGACAACTTCCTCTTTCCCCCAGATGGCCAGGAAATAATGGCACCGTGGAGTCAAAAATAACATGCAAAACACTCGTATGCAGTGGTGCTGTGGTTAAACAGACAATAAAGATGACAATTAAATGAGTGAGTGAAGCATTAAGACAGGATTTGGCTAATTATATTGCTCTATTAACATAAATCATTTCACTAATGTTAATACTTAGCACCAAGACTGTAATTGTTTGCATCATTTTCATTTTTCGGTCACTAATTAAATTGATCATATTGCAAGAGTGCATTTACCTGAGATGTTGATCAAAGCAAGCCCAAAGTATCCAGCCAGCAACCAGCGCATGATGACACACGAAACAAGAATATTGCGAATGCGGACGTCCACACGTTCAGTATGTCTAAATCTCTCTGCAGTCACGACAATGTTGTGAACGAGGAAAAGAAGTGTTTGCGCCAGTGGGCGTGCTGTCTGTCACACATGCTCAATGTCAGGCAAATAAGGGGAAGAGCGCTGTAACATTGCACCAAAATAGCTTTGAACTGCCCACACTTTTAACATGAAAAACCTGTCCGATTTCATTCACATATGTTCCATTTTTAGGGACAAGTGAAACAATGTTGTAACTCTGAACGGATGAGGGTGTGAAAGAGGATTTGTTTTCAGGACTTTTTAGACAATGCGTGGGATGACAACAAAAATACTGTGTGATACCAAATTATTAGCAGGTCAAGACCTTGGTATTGTTTGACATTTTCCAATAATTGTGCTAAAGCAATACCTGAGTTTCAGTATCAGTATCAGTATCACAACCAAGCCAATATCCTCTGTGTCTATCATGAAGTGTTCAATAGAACAAAGTGAAAAGGAAAAATATTATAATACCTATTGTTATGCTCTCATTTATGGTTTAGAAGGAAATTTGAATTGTATGGTAGCCAAAACGTACCCCAAAATGCAAGTGTTTTTTGTGGCGGAAGGATGTAGTTTGCATATTGTATTGTTCTGGTTGTGAAAAAGGATGTAAGGCCATGTGATTTAAATTTTTTTTTAACTTACGATTTTGGATATCACTGTCTTTGTTTCGTGTAGAAGAGTCCCCTGGTTATTTGACAATGAACGGGAATATTTTCGAAATCCAAATCGCAGAAGATGCAATTTTTTGATAGAGGTAAAATGCGTTCGACAAAGCAGCATTAGTCCTGGAGAGATGCCCTGCCCCAAAAAATTTAAATTGTGTCGCAAAAATGGCCATTCACGTTAACCATGAATCAACCTGCAATCACTATATTTGTAACAAGAAGCGCAATCTGATTATTATTATTTTTTTACCATATTGTGCAGTCCTTCCTCAAAGTCAAAGGATTAGTAAGTAGATGCTTCAATGTGTGTGAAAAACACAGAGTAAAAAGTCAGTAAGTAGGATATGGCCAGCTGTTTTGTCTGCACCTGTGTGTGCATGCAGGCTTACTTGATCTTCTGTGTTTTATTGTAAAGAAATACTTATCGTCAGCATGGGTGTTTGAGCAAAAGGCCTATAATCATTTTGACATTTGCGGCACCTCCGTTGTCGTTTTAGGGAAAAAGGAGATCGTTTTGGTCCAGAGAAGACTGAGAACAAATGATGATGGTGTTACTTCAGCCCAGAGCCCAGAGGATGTCTTCTGGTTTCCTTTTAGAGAGAACCACCTTATTCTCTGATCTGCCCGTTGTTATGACAGGAAGGAAGGTGAAGTCATTTGAGGTAAGACATATTGCTTCTTATGGCAGTTATTAGCGGCAGCCTGCCTCAATAATAATATCAACTGCCACAAATTGATTTTCTATGTTTCTATGTTTCTACGCACCTCTGTCTCAGTCGTGTCTATAAGGGAGCCCTTGTTGTTTCTCTTAAAAATGATCACTCTCACGTAATCTTGCTGAGGTCTGGGGTTACCTTGTTGACATAACCCTCTCTCTGACTTGTCACTCTCAGAAACACATGACATTGGACCTGTCTGTGAATGATGTTTCACACTGTGCAGTTTCCCACAGATAGACTTTATATTGGCAGGCACACAAGTGTATTTGGCAACCAATTTTGGCATATTTAATTTTTTTTTATATGTTTGAAAGAGCGAAACCATGCATGATTGATTAGTGGACAGTACATGAACGTGAATAAGTGAACATGATAAACATTATACCCACAAAACTTCTGGTTTAAAACTGCTGTGGTTAAACACAATTGAAAAAATTATCTGATTTCAGTTTCTTAAATCTTTATTTTGATTTCTTTACTCCTCGAGGACAGTAATCTGATTATCTTTTGCTTGTGGCTAAAACTAGACATTTGAGGATGTCGTCTTAGGCTTTGGGAAACATTGACTGACATTTTCCCCAATTTTCTGACACTTTAAAATAAACATCCATTAATTGATTAATCAAGAAAATAATCGCTAGGTGCAGCCCTAGTTAAGATTGTCATTGTGAGCCCACCCACAGAACCACAGAGCTGCCAGCCTGGCTTGTAGACTCTTAGTTTTGTTATGAAACATCCATGCGTTGTCATGCGTGAAGTTTTCAAGTCAGCCAAGCTGATCACATTTCCCTAATTCCCTAAGCGAACATGCATCTTACAGCACCCTCAGTTTTTATCTGCTGTACCGAGTTTTATCAGTTTTCACAGTGTGTGAGCAGGAGATACACTGATGCCTCCAACCATGTAAAACTGGCAGGAAGTACTGTTAACTACCTTTGAAAAAAAACTGAAAGACAGGTGACTCATAGAATCAGCTTAGGGCCCTTTTTCATTCTCAGTCTTTCATTTTGTATCAGCAGTGTCGGCTGCCCAAAAATGATTTAAATCAAACATAGAAGTCAGAGGTGCGAACGAGGGTTGCGTGATGTCTACCAAATTGGCATAGGATGATGTCCACATTAAAACATTGTGATAGACGATGATATCATTGCTTGGCCTAAAAGAGCCTTCATCTTGGCACAACATATCCGTAACATTATTGTGTTTCACCACATGGAGACGTAGTGCAATGAACACCAGCAACAGCTTCTTTCTGTTTTCTCTCCCACGTGTCAGAAGCACAGTATTAATTGTGGAGCTGCAATGAGAAGCATTAATAGAACAGTGAATCAACAGAAAATTTATCTGCAGCTATTTTGATATTAACCAGTAATTAAAGTAGTCGTTAGTTACAGGCCTATTTGTTTGTGCTCATTGGATATCAAAGTCTCCTGGTGAAAATAGTCACAGTGAATAAAGCAGCACTACTCTGCCAGGCAGCCAAAAATGACAGCACACACGCACGCACTCACACACACACACACACACACACACACACACACACACACACACACACACACACACACACACAGCAACTCTCCCGGTGAGCTCACATCCCTCTTAGACAACGTCAGTTAGTCCTGGGCAAGGCATAGCATGCAACCATAAAAATATGCAAATAAATCAGACACCCCATCTCCTTATTTCTTGTAAGAGGCAGTGCTTATTTTGGTCTGTTGCCACGCACACAAAAAATAGCGCCAGGGCAAGCGAGCTGTATACTGCACTATGCTGAAATTAGCCGTTCTGTTTAAGTGGGACAGTTTTAGTAATAGAGATTATGAGTGCAATGAAAGTGGTGAAAAATCAGTGTTTCCACATTTTCTCAAATGCCTTGTTTTGTCCACAACCCAAAAATATCCAGTTCACTGTTATAAAAAGAAACATAAAGAAAATAATCACGTTTGAGAGTCTGAAGGAGATGGAAGAAGGAGTTGGGGTCATCAGATTAGATTAATTGCAGCTCTACTGGAGATGAAAAGATGACAAATGAAAGAGAGGATTAAAATCATTTAAAGAGAACCTAAAGGATAAGAATAGGAATAAGTAATTTTTCTTACAGCAAACCCCATGATGAAACTACCACTGAATTGAACCCATAACTAGTACTAACACATATTTTATTTGTAGCATATTCCTCTGTGCTTTTGAGCTCCACTGAAGCCCAAAAATGTGTTATGAATTATGTTGTATTATTTGTTTATTTAAAATGCATCATTGAGCCATACTTCCTTTATTACTATGAATGGACACTGTTTATTTTGAGCCTATCCCACTTACATCATCCTGCTGCTGTACATACGCACTGACGCACCAGATATGTATTAATCTGTTGCTGCAAATAGTCTCCTGCAAATACCATGATTTAGTATTTGACACAAAAATACACTGCACAGAGGAAAAGGACACTCTTGATTGGCAGGTGATACTTTATCACCCTGGCCGATGATCGGCTCTAATATTCATCATTTTTTACAATTATCGGTATGGTTCTTTTTAAAAATGTGACTGGCGATAAAATGAATTATTTGAAATGCCTCTGATGCAGCTGCCTCTCTCTGTCAGGAGTCCACCGTGTAGTTTCACTAAATGTCATGCCCACACATGTATACTTTATATACAGCTGGGTAACTTAGTCTATAACAGCTCAGCTCTGGAGCCCCTCTCCAATGGCTCCCAGTGGCTTTGACAAACAATAAATGGAAATAAATAATGGTTCTTTTCACTTATCATTGTTTTAGGCTTAAAGTGATTTTTATGTTCTCCAATTGTTAAAAAATGTGTAGCCTGTTCTGAATGACAAACAAAAGTTTTAAGTTTTATTTCATCAGCTAACCTGTGCGTCATAGCCTACGTCTACTGCTCAGTTCCTTTTCCTCGAAATCTTGCTGGTAGCTAGTCTTTAGTCTCCCTAGGCTAATTATTTACAATTTATTTACAATGTACAGTTTACAGTTTCATTTAGCAGATGCTTTTATCTAAAGAAACGTACATCTGAGAGCTGATACGACACAAGCAAGTATTTAATCAGGAAAGTGGAAAGTTCAAGTCTGATAGGACACAGGTGCCTACAGGATGTGATGTATTTATTTTTTATATAATATGATTTAAAATATATATATATAATTTATTTATTTATTTATTTATTATTATTTTATTTTGTTTGTTTATTTTGTGGATGCAAAATCCAGAAAACAAAAAGTCTAGTTGATTCGTGTTTTGTATTATCTTAATCTGCAAAGTAGCTAACTAAAGTTATCAAATAAATGTAGCCCAGTGGAGTAATATGCAATATTTGCCTCCAAAATGTAGTAGAACAGAAGTATAAAGCAGCAGAAAACGGTTATTCTAAATTTTGACACTAAGTTTTTAATTTTTACTGTAAATGTAAATCGGTTCTCAACATCTGTTATCAGTTTCCTTGATTACTAATAATCATATCGTTATCTGCTCTAAAAAAACCATAGTGGTCGATGCCTACTCTTATTTTTTCACCAGTCGTCTCCCAAGTTTCAAAATAAAAGACAGAATCAGGAGTTTATCAGTCAGCAGTGTGGCCTGTTCACCGTACAACCACCAGAGGGCCTCAGTGCACCAGTGCAGTGTCACAGATAACACATAATACAGCTACTGACAACATAAAATCACAACCTACTTTTCCCTATAAGAAGTATTTTATTCTCACAATATAGTTACATTTTTTACAATAACAAAATGATATAAATATACAATACAGAAGAAAAAAAGAAAAATGTATATACAGGCAACACTAACTGTGGGTGTACCAGTAAAGCTCCCCATTTGGCTCTCCCTCCATTAGAAATGTAAACAAAAGGAGGACACTGTCTTGTGGATTTAACTGTACCATCAGAGGAGACTATAGCTAAGAGGTGCAGCAGCAGTGTGTCAATCTCAAATAGGCCTGCTGCAGGTCACATTACAGACTTCTGACAGGAATAACCGCCATGCTGCGGTACAAGGATAAGACAAAGAGACCCCTCGTAGAGGAAACATTCATGATTTTTTTATCCCCCAGGGTTGATGTTAAAACAGTGATGAACACATAAACAAGAGAAGAGACAACCCTCTATAGTCTATTGTAAAAAACAAACTAGAAAACTGTAAAAGTGCTTATGTTGCTCATGTAAATATATTTTGAGTAAGACATTTTAAATTCAGTTAAGACTTACACAACAGCAAGTGAAGCCGACCTTCCTACAAGAGGACAGACTTGAGATGACTAGATCCACTGCGACTGAAGATTCTTCCTAAAACGAAAACATTTTTTTTACACGTGTAGATGTGACGATCTACACATTGGGAAGCGAGGTATTCCTTTAACTTCAGAGTCATGATTTTAGTTAAAGCAACACTCAGCTGTGTGTGCTATGTGTCAGAATTTAAGATTACTCTAAGATCAAATCAAAATAAAAACTGTACTTGATTCAACCCGAGGCAAAACTTCATTTAAAATGTGCAGCAAGTACCAAAGTACTTGTGTTATTGCTGTAATTTGTGTTATTTGGTAGACAAATATAGAAACCAATTGAACAGGGAGCTGAGCATTTCTGTTATGCAACCGTGTTAATGTAAACAATGCATCTTAAGTTTACAGTCACAGATAACAGAGAAATCAAGTGACTGCTTGCTTAGAGTTTGAAATCTGTCTCTGAGGGGACCAAAAATATTTTTAAAAAAATAGACATTTATAAGACATGGATATATTAGTGATGGTCAGGAAGGTCTCTCAGTCTTACACAGTCAACTGCTCTAACTTGACCTGGAAGGGATATAAATAGTGCAATATAAACTGGGCCTTTCTGAAGGAGCCACTTAGGGACAGGTGTTAACTACATTTGCTAATAAAGAATCGACAAACAGAGATCAGGGTTTAATGGCAGACTTAAGATAAATGTGATCAAGATAAGCCTTATTTTCAGTTATTAATTTACACATGTACAAAACTAACCCCACCATTGAAAATTATATACTGACTAACTGAAAGAATTTGCACGTAGAGTGCTCACATTGATGAGAAAATTCACATAAAAGTAACTTAAAGTAAGCAGGAACAGAATTTTGCTCTGTTTAATTTTTCAAAAATGAAAACAAATGAAGTGACTCCCAATTGTACCGTTTGTAGCCATGAAATGGTACAATTTCAGTGTGGCTCTAATGATGAAGTAGTATCGTGTGCATACTACTTTAAAATATTGCTCTGTAGAATTGGATAATAGTGCTACATTCATGTCATATCGGATGAAGCAAAAATACTGGATAAGCAACACAGAGTCAAGTGATAATCTGCTGCTCTGCAAGCTTGTACACACTGTGTATGACGTAAACACAGCATAACAATCTTATGAAGGGTCATTCAGTTTTTCCAATGTGTTGTTACTCTTTGGTTAGAAACTGGGGCATATGGTTTAGTTTTCTGGTAATAGGCATACCAAAAGCAAAGTTATTGTTCACCTAAATATTGTGCATCAAATTCCATCAGACACGTGTGATTTGGACAGTGACTATAGAAAAAAAAATAATGAAATACTTTTAGGATTTTTCTCAGAAATACAGTGTGAGAAAAACCTCTTGCTCTATAAGATTTTTCACTGGAAAGCCATCATGTTACAGATTCATATAGGCAGAGTTCATTTAAATGCTGAGAAATCTGCTATTGCTCTTATTTTGGATGTCAGTTTAATTACCATTAACCTCCACCAATATACAGAGACAGGGTGCTACAATGGAACTTACATTAAACATGTACAACTGGGAATTAAATATTTTAGCATTATAACGTAAATCACCTTTAACAGCAAAATTAATTATTTTTGAATATCACCAAAGTGTTTATTTTAAGTTAATTACCTATTCTTCCCATTTAGAATTAAAGGAGGTTATATATGCTGGTGTCGATATGGCTATTATCAGATAAAAACCATGCACTCCAGTTCCACCTTCAACCCAGAAAGATACTTAAATATTGCATGAAAAATAACAGGAATTCTTTGTCGTATGTAACCATCAAAAAATGCAGTTTAGACATTCATTAGCACTGTGTAACCTCTTCTACGGCAGCGTGTTGCTGCCACACCAGGAAAAGAAAAACGGATCAGTACCATGTTATAAAGTGAAAAGTATAGTGTTATAACAAGGTACAAACTTGTCATGTTAAAACAAGAAATGATTTATTTTGTAACATAATAACTTTTTGTTATAACATAAAATTTCACTTTATAATATGATAACTTACATTACATATATTTTTATAACTTCACAATACAACAATATAAGTTATCGCATTATAACATGAAACATTTCACATTATAACAAGATAAATAGTATATCGTTATAACAAGTAAAATTTCTTGCTATAACAAAGTTATTATGCTATAGTGTGAAATGTTTTATAACAATAAGTTATCATATTATAACATGAAACTTTACACGTTATACCAATAAGTAGTTAATTGCTATAACAAGATAAGTTTGCAAATTTTGTGAATTTTATTTCTATTTTTTTTCTCTTCTCATTTTTGGTTTATTCAGCAAATGCCTCCACCAGATAAAACAATGTTAAATGAGGCGCCACTGCTGCCATTTCTAGACTACATACATTTTGAATCGACCGAATTCTTAACGGTGATTAATGATTCACATCCCTGGGTGTGATAATGTGAAAATATCTTGTTATAACATTAAAAAAACATCTTATTATAACATGAAAATTATCTCGTTGGAACACAAAAAAACATGTATTATTACGACAACAAATTTTTTTATGTTATAACGTGATGCTGATCCGTCCTTCTTTTTCTGGTTTGGCAACAATACACTCCTCATCTAATGTGGAAAATTCAGCTCCATTCGTGAGACTTCATCAACTGCTAACTCTACTTCCTTGACTGGTAAAAAAATAACAGGGCAACATAAATAAATGTTCTCTGCTGATCATTATACAATTGACTCTCTCAGGTTTGCCTGTAGGGTAAAGAAGTGGTGGTTGGGGGCAGAATGTAATAAAACCTCATTAGTAATTTCTACAGGGACCACCATGACATTTGGCTCAGGGGGTTCTGGATCATACTCGAGCTCTGAGTAATGGGACAATGTCTCTGGATTAGGAGTCTGTTGGCTTGCTAGAGTTTCTAAAGCAGCCTGCTCCATCTCCTCCGCAAGGTCCACATTGCTGCCATAGAGCACTCCCATCCTTCGTGCGAGCATCCCCTCTTTTTCTGGTGGATCTTCGCCCTCATCCTTTCTACCCATCCTCTTACAGCGGTGCATAAAAGCGGCATGGCGTATGCAGCGTTTCAGTAGGTGGATGCGGTAAGCCCTCTGAATGACCACGGCGGCCATCTGCTCCTCTCTGTGGCGTACCGTTGTGGTAATCGGTGCAAAGGAGTCTGAGGTGGGGTTGTTCAGGATGAACTTAGCCTCGATGCTCTCCCGCATTGCCGCCATCTCTACCGTGTCTCCTAAGACCATCTGTGTGACGGCCAACAAGACATCCAGGCAGTGTATCCTTTCCCCAATGACCAGGGGCAAATCCATTTCTATCAGGCGAAGCCGGTTGGGCTTGGCAACCCTCAGCGGCTCCTGCAAGGTATCACAAAAATCTGAGAGGCGGCTATACTCAATAAACATCGTTCCATCTATGTCAAACTTCTCCCAAGTCTCATTAAACATCTCAAAGTCTTCCTCACAGAGTGCATCGCCGCTCTCCTCCTGAGCCACATTGAAGTTCTCTAAGATGATGGCGATATACATGTTGACCACCACTAAGAATGAGATGATGATGTAGCTACAGAAGAAGATCATGCCCATGCCCGGGTTGCCACAGTTACCCTTTACGTCTGTGCCTGGGTTCTCAAAGTTGGGATCGCAGTCTGGAGCGTCATTGTTCAGCATTGGAAGTAGAAGCCCATCCCAGCCGGCTGACGTCGTAATCTCAAACAAGCAGATAATGCTACCACCAAACGTCTCAAAATTAAATATGTCATCAATTCCAGCCTCCTTTTTGACATAGGCAAAGTTTGACATGCCAAATATGGAGAAGATGAACATGATGAGGAAGAGCAGGAGACCAATATTGAACAAGGCAGGAAGGGACATCATTAGAGCAAAGAGAAGCGTCCGAATGCCCTTCGCTCCTTTAATAAGACGCAGAATCCTGCCTATTCTAGCGAGTCTGATCACTCTGAACAGAGTTGGTGAGACAAAGTACTTCTCGATGAGGTCGGAGAGCATCGTCCCTGAAATAAAAGGAGATAAACCACAGTCAGAGACAATATTTGACCACCTGCTGTCTGCTTGGACACAATAACAATAGGTCACAACCATACTTGCCAACCTTGAGACCTCAAAAATAGGCTGAATTTTGAAAGCAAAGCAGACGGTGTGGTTGTTTCCCAGCTAGAAAAATTGGAGCTTCAGAGGCTTTGTGTCCTGAATTCTACTCCTGAATTTTACTTTTAATTCTAAGGAAATACAGAATAATTGGCTTCTCGTCCTCATCATACTCAGAGAGATGTTACTAAACACGTGCCCTTTTCCTTTAAACTTTCTGTGAGAAACAGGAATTTGCTTGAGTATTTCTCCCTCACTTAGGCATGAACCGCTCTCTTCTGCATCACATGCAATTTATACTTTCAATTGCATGCAAAGAAATGACATTTGGTGTAGCTGTACTGTTGTCTGGGTGGACTTGTGTAGTTGTAGGTATGTACACTGAACAGTGTTAGAAACAGGATGTGATATTAAACGAAAAGCAAAAAATGTGTGAAAATCTGTCAGAAATTGTGAGAAATATGGGAAAATGGTGACGACAAAAGGAAGACCTGGAAAGGGGGATGAAAAAAGAGAGTCTCTCGTGAAAATTAGCATTGGCAAATATGGTCAGAACAGTGTGTATGATGTATTAGGTACCCACCAGCTATGGACAAGATGACCACAACAAAGTCAAATATGTTCCATCCGTTGGTGAAGAAGTACTGTCGCAATGCAAAAAGCTTCAGCACACACTCTCCAGTGAAGACGACAATGAAAGCCACGTTTACTTTGAAGAGGAAATCTTCCTTCTCTGGACTCTGGTTGTCCGTCTCCACCATCATGGTCACCATATTGAGGCAGATGAGCACCATGATGAAGATGTCAAAGAACTGCTGACTGATGAAGTCAAACACCAGTCCCTGGATTATGTTCTGCAGATCAAAGGGAGAAAGGGGGAGTGGTTGGGAATGCGAGGAATAGAAATACAAATCCAATAGGGTCATTTGGCCTGTTCACACTGGCAGTGTGCAGAAAAGGTCAACACAGGGTCACTAGTGACCTCGTCATGCCTCACATGCCAAACTAATGTGTCATTACTTCGTCTTACCTAGTTCATAATTTTCAGCATCAAACAGTGTACTTAAACAATAGTTTTGAGTATTTCCCCGAAAATATATGTGATATAAATTTATACAACAGAATACATATTACTAATATTACTATCGGGGACTGAAATAATTGTGTGTAAATGAATGACATACAGTTGGACGTGGTATTGGCTTCTGTGGCTTCTTGGAACCAAGCTTCTTCATGGCATCGTAGTACTTTTTCTGTTCCTCAGTCATGAAGATGTCTTTATCTCCAAAGTGCAGATGAACCATAAAAGAAAGATCATTATACTGTAGGAATTTAAATTATGCAACAAATTCTGTGTGCTACTTACTATTAAAAAAATGAGATACTTATCTTTTTCTTTTGTTGGTTGAAATTGTCGATAATGACACCAATGAAGAGGTTCAGTGTGAAGAAAGAGCCGAAGATGATGAAGATGACAAAGTATATGTACATGTAGAGGTTGATCTCATAAGAGGGTTGCTCCTCTACCTAAAAGGAACAAAAATTGAAGTCAATATGAAGAGGGTTACTAAACATAAGTAAATTAAGAGTTAATGAGTAAGACACGGGATAGAAGGTTATACTGGAACGTGATACTGGCCAGAATGGGCACTTGTTAATCCAAAGACCAGGGTCACATCACCATCACCATCTGTCACATATATATTACATATATATTCAATTAACTTAAAGAAGCAATGTGTAAGATATGGCCACCTGTTGAAGGTAACTTCAGACAAGCAGGGGGCAGCATATCACCAGAGTACCTGCTAACTGCAGCTCTTTGCTTTACTGTAACTATGGACGGTTGTCCACTGCAATGCACTGCAATAGATATTTTGAGTTTTGAGCCACACTCAAACTCTTAGGTTTTGAAATAAACTTCAAAATGTTTTGCTGACCTATAATCTTTAGTTGAGATTGAATTTATTTTTCTTCTTTAGATAAACTTGAATCTTTGAGTTTTAGAAACAATCAACAACTGTCCACATTGGGCTGCGTACCTGATTTGTCTTTTTTTAATGCCTGAAAAATTAAATAGTTTTAATTGAAAATGTCAGAATTTTAACATTTACTTCAATTAATTTCCTTTTTTTTAAAAAAAATACAGTGTTTTGAATTTCTAAAATTCAAAGCTTTAAGTTTATCTGTAGAGGAAAAGTAAATTATCTCAACAAAAGAAGTAATTGGTAAAACTTTATAAAAAAAATGAAGAATTTGATTTAGGCTCAAAACTCAAAAATCTATTGAAGTCCATTGCCTTTAAATTTTGAGTTTTCTCAGCTTTTTCGTTTTTACAGTGTAGCCACTGGCTGCTGTTGGCTCAGTTAGCCATGTCGCTAGCGGTCCTATAAGCTGACTCGAGTCTGACCTGACCTGGAGCTCAGAGCACTGGGAGAGTGTTAATGTTTACACTGAGGGCAACAGAACCAGGCTCAGCAGCCTCTCAGTGAACACGGTTACACGAAGATCGAACACAGCCTCCGACACTTAGGGCCAGTGTAAGTCAGACCTAAGTCTCAAATTTGAGGACTTGAGACTTGCATGACTAACATGAAAAAGAAACTCAACTTTTTATTAAATATTTACATTTTTCTCTGCAGACCAGCAGAGGCCAATGTACAAGGCATCTATCATGAAGAGGGCTCGTCCAAAGAATAGTAAAATGTGTATTCATGGATTAAGTTAACAATGTTGACAAAATGTTTGTTTGTTTGTTTGTTTGTTTTTCATTTAATCACAATAGCATAATTGTAATAAACGGCCATTGTATTTTTAAAGTTGCTCAGAGTACTTTTAATGGTAATCAAAATACTCATTTTTAAACTACAAACCATTTTTTAGCTGTGATTTAAAAGGGCTACAGAGTTGACATGTTATGGCTGGGACACATCTGACAGCAATATTATTTAGTGAAGTTTACCAGTGCTTGAGCAGTAGTACCACCTTTTTAAACCGGGAAGTGAGACAGGGGTCCTTAGGGTATAGCTAAGCCCTTTTCATGCCTGATTGAATCATGTTTGTGTAAAGATCTGACAGAGCTGACAGAAATCTGGGACACAACTTCATTGTCATAAAAAATATATTTTGAATCAAAGATGTTATAAAAGCATGTTTTTACACCTATGTTATCAGTAAGCATTGTTAGTTTTAGATTTTGAAGCCTTTTAACACATTTTTAAATTGTTTGAAGTGGGACAAGAGTGTTTTGTGTCACAGGCCAAGTTTAGAAATTAAGAATTGAAGCAAATCAATATATTTGATAAATTAAATAACATATATTTCATATCTATAAATCCTTGCAGAATTGTTTTTTTTTTTATTAACAAAAAATACATTATATTATAAATCTTATAAATGATATATTATTTTATTTAATATAATTAGTAGACATATTTTTGGCATGATTTTTCCCAATTCTCAAGAATGCATCAATGTAATGTTACTGACATTACTGTAAATAGTAACTACCTCTCTTGAGTCAACAGCAGCATACATGATGTCCATCCAGCCTTTAAACGTTGACTGAAAACACAGAGCATTGTTTCAAAATGTGTCATTAAGCAACAAAATCACAATTCTTTTTGATGATCCAGGTATATAATGATGTAAACAGCACTCCTCACAATTTGAAGCAGGGACAGGTAGCCTTTTCCCACGTTGTCATAGTTGACTTTGACGTTGACCCAGCGGGCCTCCTGCGTGGCCTCTTTGAGGGCCATGCAATCGCTCCTGTTGTTGACCACATCCATGGGGAAAAGCTCCTCCGTGGTGGTGTTGATACATCGGTAGAACTTCCCAGCAAACAGGTTAACTCCCATGATGCTGAAGATGAGCCAGAATATCAGACACACCAGCAGCACGTTGAAGATGGAGGGAATCGCTCCAACAAGAGCGTTCACCACCACCTGCCCGAAAGAGACGGCATGGTTAGAGTTGAGGGATCATATAAAATTGTATAGAATTACTTCCTTTCTTGTAGGAGGGAGCAACAAACTTGCTACTGCCATCAAGTTTTACGAGTACTCTTACCTCAGACAGCTCTGTTACAGCAGCCATCGTGTTTGCATGCATTCAAAACACATTGTAGAGGAAAGCCAGTCAAATTAGTAAGATAATTCGTGAAACATCACCGCTTTTCCATCAATGTTAGCCATGCACGTTGGTCAAAGATGGTTGTACAGCCAAGAACTCACCCTCATCCCTTCAAATCTTGACAGTGCTCGAAGGGGCCTTAGTGCCCTGAGAGTTCTGAGGGATTTTATTGGTCCAAGTTCAGAGTAGCCCATCCAGTTGGCACATAAACTAACCAGGGAAATCTGTGGCAGAATCAAAACATTTCCTATTCAAGTGTTACCACAAACTTTATCTGTTTGTACGCATGTTCTGTTGAAATTTACACATACGTCAGCTTTAAAGGACCAGTGTGTAGGATTTAGTGGGGTCAAGCAGTGAGCAGAGGTTAACTCAATATTTTCCACCAGACTGGGTTTTGTTTTTGTTTTTACTTTTTTGTTTTTATAATTGATGGAAAAATCTGAAGGCTGACTGTCATTTGAGTAAAACACTGAGGGCGATCTATTGCAGTGAGGTAGAAATCACCTTCAGCCATATAAAAGATACAGAAATCTTTAGCCAAATCATCATCACATCATATATTTCAAGTAAAAAAAGTTTTTAAAGAATATACAAAGAGAAGACCAAACAAACTGTTGATATACTGGAGAAAAAAAGAGAGGGAGAAGCTGCCTGCCCACTTGGCCACGTGTAGTGCAAGAGGAGAGGGAGAGAGACCCTGGCGTTGTTGGCAGAGAAGCTGCACACTCAATATATTTCTCACCTTTTCCTTCATGGTCTGAATAAGTTGCTAAATTTGTCATTAGTCACTATTTAGAAATAGAAATCTAGCGAGAAAGCCCAATAACAATGATGTGGTTGACGAACGTGGTGAAAAAAAAGAGGGATTGATGAGAATGAAGGAAAAGCAAGTCACTAAAACCACATTCATCAGCCAGCTGCTGCACTTTGTTGCGTCAGCAGACCCCTACTACTAACATGAAAGGTGACCACACAGTCAGTGTTCCTGTTCATCTTGTCCCTCTTAAGTTTGTCTGGAATTTTTACAACCCTGTCCCTCAAAATAATGGACAATGAGAAAGGCTAACACAACCTCTGACAGTGAGCTTACAGAAAGTTACAACAACATAATTTATTATGTTTATTTATTATTATGTTATTATTTATTATAACATAATATTTGTAAGTGATTACACACTAATTAAATTTACTTTTTATTCATTCTAGTGTTGTCACGATACTGGAATTTCTCATTTTGATCCAATACCTTGAAAAATATCAATATTCGATAGCATTTTTGATTCCAGGGGGAAGAATCGACTCAACTAAAATTTTACATTACCATTCAAAGATAAATACAACAAGGCTAAAACTTGACAACTGAGCCAGAGTTTCGATACCGTGAAAATAGAGTATTGAAAGCATTTATATTTACAAATATTAGTATTGATATTTATTGATATATTGATTTTCAATCTAATTATTTTATTTAGTTTCTGCCATATTCTGCCAATAAATCCCTGTAAATCTTACACACAGAACCTTTAAAATAAGATGTCAGAACTTACATCTACAATGAAAAAGTCTAACCAACACCAAGCGTTGGTGAAATAGGTCTTGAAGCCATATGCGGTCCATTTAAGGAGCATCTCAATAATAAAAATGTAGGTGAAAACTTTGTCAGCATACTCCAGAATAATTTTGATGGTTCGGCGTCTTTCTATGTGTATGTCTTCAAAGGCCTGCCAAAAGAAGATACGATACTTAGATACACGTCGTAACAGTAATACAGTATCTTAACACTATCATAAAACAGTCAACATTTCTAAATTTGTTGCGCTGATGACAGCACTCACCAGAGCTCCGCTGCTGAGGAGGATCATAAAAATGATGAAGGTTTCAAACCAGTCATGCTCCACAATAGTGAAGCAAGTCCGACGGAGGTTCCACCATTTCTTGCCCCGACCTTGGGTGATGTCCACAGTCAGACACGGCCAGCGCTTCACACAGTCTGAGAGGAGAGCAAAACCAAAGGTTCAGGATTACTTCAAAAGATGTCAGAGGTTAAATTCCAATGCCATGAGCACTGAAACAATAACCGATTACTCCACGATCGTCTGTGAGAAGTTCACAGTTCATGGTTAAATTGTTTTACAGCGGTTGTTCGTACTGTCAGTGAAGAAGGCCTCTGGCTCCACTGGGTCTGGCTCTTCTTCTTCCACTTCTTCTGGTTCAGGCTCTGGTGGTTGATAGTCCACTGTGCTACACACTGAAGAATCCCCATCATTCAAAGCACCCATCAGCTAGTCAAGAATTACAATCGAAGCTCAGTTACAAAGCCACCGTGCAAAATATACATTATAGATTTCGTTCGCCACTTATTTTGTGCAGAACCTCATGAAAAATATATTATAGATTAATATTTTAATTGGTAACAAGGATTGTTTTTGTTCATGTGGGTGTACAGAGCTACTCACTTTGACCCCTCTCTGCAAACTAGTTTCATCTTCTCCATTGTCCTGAAATAACACAGGAATAGAGAATGAACTTTAGTAAGCATCATAACATATCCTGCACACAAGTATTTTTTACCAAAATATATATTTTTAACTTGATTAATTTTGGATTATCAGTTTATGTCTGGGTGAGAGTTAATTCCACAGTGAGCCACACAGTTAAAGGCCCTGTGCAGTACCTACACGGGTGTTTCACAAGGTGCTTGACTGACATCTCCCCCCTAATCGTTAAGCTTTCTTTCACTTGTTAGAATGGGAAAGACTGTGGTGACCTCACATAAGATAGAATCAGCTATAATCATCCAGAATATGGGTGTGCAGGGCTGTTAAGTAGTGCAATCTTAGCCCTTGGTCAGACTGCCAGCCCAAATTTATTTTTTGATATATCTAGATTGCATCCAGATCAATCTGGATACAAGTCTGGACAGCAAAAAACACCTTCGGAGGTGGTTTGAAATGCGATTCAGATGCGACTGTCTGTTGCATCTCCCGCAATGCAACACACAATGACAACATCAAATCCAGATTGGCAGAATGCATCAGAGCGGCAGAGCGTCACAGTGTATACCAGTGACGGAGAAGTGAGATCATCAAACTGCATGCACCCATAGCGATGATGATAGAGGTGTAAGTCGTTAAGTCCTAACAGATGCAATGAACCTAAAGGCTTTGGTCATCTAACGTTCCCGATATACTAATATTTGCTCCCCACGTCTCCCCTTCACCTCTATTGAAGCGTGACAAATTGTAACATCACTCTCATACAGTATCAAGTGTGGGTAAATTTCATTGAACAGAAACAGTGACCGTAGCGTACCAGAGTGTGAGGGAAATGTCAATCAAGCACATGTGTGGGTGTACCATGGTTCTGCAGAAACTTTAAAAAATGTTGTTCAAAGGGGCCTATCAAATTTCAGGACGGTTAGAATTTGGAATTTTTTGCCAAAACAGAAATAAAAACTCAGCTTGTTCAACATTTGATCGTATAACATTTCTTTTAAGCAGCATTGCGATGCAGCACACCCTCCCCATGCTTTGTCAGGTGCGTAAGATACAGAATGGGTCATTTTTGGGTTAGATGTTCATGTTTGTCAGTGTGACTTGTAGTTTGACAACATTGTATATCACGCTGTCAATGTACCCAGTGTCATGAGAAAAGGAGAAGTACTCAAATAGCCTCATCTTGATGAATTGTCAGATGATTGACAAAGCATGAAAGCCTGTCAAATACTGACATAAAAGTGGTACATGTACATTAAGCTGTTGGTGGATGTGCATGTACAGAGAAACACTTGTTGATTGATCTGCTGTACTTACCAGATAGTGTTGGTTATTTTTCTCATCTGTATAGTCTGAGTCATCAACATCATCTTCATCATCCTCGTCATCGTCACCCAGGTTTTCAAAGTCTGACTCTCCCTGGGCGATTGGCACGTTGAGACTGATCTCTCCATCCACAATAAATCCAGAAGGCCGGCCTTCAACCAAACAATTAGCTATCCCATCTGCCATTTTGAAATCCTGACTGGAGTCCAAGTGGTTCATTTCAATTCCCTCTGTTTTAGGGTCACCGTCGTCCTTCGACTCCTCCTCAGGCTCCTTGGGCTCTCTGCCAAGAATCTGCAGGACCGTTCGAATGACGAACGCTTTGAACCAGTCGATACCCCGTGTGATCCTGCCAATGGCAATCTGGAGATTGTTCATCTCTCCATCATCGTCCCCTGCCGAGAGGTTGTCTCCACTGAACGAGCTGAGCAGCAAGGCCAGGAAGAGGTTCAACACCTGACGAAAGAAACGTGAAGGAGTGATGAAGGTGATGACAAATTTACACTGAAATGTGAGTTCGATATTTCGAACATAGTGAAATTATAACAATTTCAACATTTTCCTTTCATACCTTGATGTGAAAAACAAAAACTTTGCATTGCAAAAGATGCACATTATTTTATATAGTCACAGATCGCTGAATCAAAATATGGGATACTTTGCCGAACTAAACACAAAACTCTAGACCAGCTCAAATACACATCACATATCCAATTGGTTCTGTGACGGCACATTGATGAATATTATGTCGTCTGCCTCCTCTTGCATACGCAGCTATCTTTAGTTTCTAAAGCTGTTAGTCAATTTCTCGGTTCCTATTTCTTAGGTTTAGCGAGAGATCATGGTTACACGGGCCAGTGTCAGGCTGCTGATCTCTCATTCCAGTGTAGGAGCTGTGAATCAGTAAAGAGGGAAAAGGATGAGCTGCACAAAACACAAGCCTGACAGTGGAGGAGTGGAAATATATATAATGACTTAAGATAGGGGGGGGAAAAGGATTTGTAACACAGCTTTCAGTGTTAGTGCTGCATAAAATAATGCTACCAGGTTCTCAGATATATCACTCAGGTAATTACCCAGTAGTAATGCTAACCTGATGATGAAAGAAAATCAATCCTTGTCTTGAAGGAATAGTTTGGCATTTTGGAAAAATTACACCTGCTTGTTTTGCTGTCGAGAGTTAGAGCCAATTAAACTCTCATGTCTGTCAGTTAAATTTGAAGCTACAGCCAGCAGCCAATTAGCTGCATTAAGCTTAGCTTAGCTCAGTGTAAAGTAAAGGCAGCATCAATAATTAAAATGTAAAATCTTGTTATTCCTACAGAAAAAAAAAAAAAAAATAGAATATTATCAGTGGTGGTTGTGAGGTTATGTGCAGGTCTGTGTCTTGACTGCACGCACTCTTACTGGAGTCTTGTTGTCACAGTAACAGTCCCCCAGACGCAGGTGCAGCATGCACATGGATTTGTTTTGCGTCAGTGTAAAAATTTACATCACAAAGGACATTTCATCATCATTGAGAAGTTTTCAATATAAAACTGAAAAATACAGACAGGTGACACATTTTAAAACATGAAACTTTGTTGTGTTTTCCTTTAATTTGTCACCCTTCTGTATAATTTTATCACACAACATAATATTGCCTATTTTTAGCATCTGATTTAATGTGATGAAGAAATGAAATTATGTTTTCAGTATTTATATTTAATAAATTTGGAAATTACCATAGCTGTAAGATGATGGAAAAGCTTGAAAATGCACCTCGAAAATGCTTGAAAGGTGCTTGAATTTGACTGTCTCTAGTTAGGTTGCCAGGCAGTCTGCAAACAAGATCTGGTGGTTGTAGCTTCAGATTCAGCAGATATAACTTCGGTATTTCTAACTTTGTGAAATAATTTTACGTGTTCTTAATAATGATTGCCTTAGCTCTTAAAACTACATAAAAATAGTGTGAAAATAAAATGTATTTCCTCTTAAGGAAAGCCAAAACAAGGATGCCAAAAGTCATTAAAGAATGCAGATGAGAGCATGTGAATTCTGGAGCATTTTTGATGATGAACTGGCTGCAGAGAAAAGATAATGAGCACAAAATGATCAGTATGCATCCCTAAACATGCAAGTTATATCCACTCTGGACCATATGGTCTGGTGCTGATAGCCCAATATGATTACCTCTTCATCAATTATGGTTCAATCTGCTATCAAATGACTTTTCCTTAACACCCAGTGCCTCTGCCACCCGAGCTCTGCTCGCTCAGCTGTCTGTGTTTGTTCCATCAGTGGCAGCATGCTTACTTGAGCCGGATCTTAGCACATACTCAAGGTCAAAACCACTGTTTGGTGTCTCAAGTCATTTGATTTAAATAGAAACCCCCTCCCGTGAAGTGTGTAAGTATACTATTTGCCTTCATGTCAGTGGAAATAGTGTGCATGTATACGTGACGTGAGCGTACACTGGAGCAACAGAAAAGCCATGATAATTTTGGCACAGTGCGGCCATAGCAATACTTTTGTCAGCTTGACGATGAGCCATTTCCTTTCCGTTCCTATGAATAACCTGACAGGAAATGGTTTTGGCTCCAGCCGTTGAATATGATGCTGAAATGATGGCTGAGAGTGATCATCTGTATTATATGTACGTCCTTGTTCTGTGAGGCCAAGATGAAATGTCAGGGACAGTATTTCCGTGCTCCAGACACTCAGGATTCTTCACTAAGCATCACAAACTCTGCTATGTCTTTGTACAAATTCAACCAGACTCTGCATGAAAAGGTTAGTACAACTGAATCAGTTTACCAATATTTATACAAAATAATGTATGGTGATATTCTTTATATTAGAATCTGTGAACAATTGTGTTTACTTTGTTGCTCAGGACACTTTTGATGCTCCAAAAACTAAAAACATGCAAATTTATGTTGTATTCTGGCTCAGATATTACTCATACTGTAATGTCTAAGATGGTCTAATGCCCCCTGGTGGATACAATTTTCTCCCCCATCTGTGTCTGTCTGTCCTTGGCATCCATCAGCTAAAGAGTTAACAATAGACAGCTGAGACATCCAGGCCACAAAATCTCCTGGCATTATAATAAGATAACTGCTAGATTTAGAAAGATTTTTCAAAATCTTGTCAGCTTTACAGCTTCACAGTAGTGACAGTTGTTCAGAGTTAGAATAATGTATGTGTAGGTGAGTAGCAGCATTTGTGAGCTCAGGAATAATGGTGTATGTGGCACATTGAGAACACAGCCACCAGATAAAAATCATGTCTGTTTACCCCGAGCTTAAACTGAGGAACAGTTATCCATCTAGCCATTATAACCGGTTACCCTTGAAGGGTCACAGGGGGCTAGAGCCTATCCCAGCTGACACTGGGTGAGAAAAGAAACAGTCATTTGAAAAAAAGAGTTGTGTAACATCAGTGTTCCTTTTATATAATAGTAGGAAGGTTTAATATTTTGAGGCTTTGTTCAGACAGATAGCTGAATGAATAAATGTTGGAAAAGAAATAAAAAATGCAGCTATTATAATTCTGTGCTAAGAAACAAAGCAAAATGTCCTTAATTTTTGCCGTAAGCCGTCACATGGCAGTAACCACAGTCCACAAGTTTAAAAATGACCAAACATTTTAGCTGAGAGTGTAGCAACTGATTCTAACCCATCATATAAGCTCTAAGGGTGCTTTCACACCTAACCTGTTTGATTTGGTTAAAACTAACACTGGAGCATTTGTCAGGTTAATACAGTTTGTTGGTTGGCTGCTGTGAAAGCTGGTAATTGAACCCCGGCACGGCCACGTTTAGCTGCAAACTCCATCATACGCAGTGCTCAACTTCACCACACCACAGGCTCTATGGTTGGTAGCTCCTGTGGTAGTGGGCCAATCTCACATTGCATCAAATCAAAGAACACAATGATTTGTCAGTGAGCGAAACCATACAAGTGGTGTCTTTTTTTTCTAGATCTGGGTATGAAAATGATCAAATTTGGGTATCATTTGACTGGAGAAGTATTGATCGGTCTGATACGCCTTTTAACTCATGGATCTACTACTCAATTTCATTGTCTCTCTGGTACCTGAAACAACTCTCTCCCCCCTGCACCACCTCTTTCATTTCATTTTATTTATTTATTTATTTATTTATTTATTTCTGTGTCTAACATGGGATCAGTAGTGAATGAATGAAAGCTGCACTCACCACTAGATTTCCAATGACCATGACCATCATGAAGACAACTAAACACATCCCAGCTCCGGCCACCTCCATGCAGTCCCACATGGTCTCGATCCACTCCCCGCACAGGATGCGGAACACGATGAGGAATGAGTGGAAGAAGTCGTTCATGTGCCAGCGTGGCAGCTCGCAGTCTATGGAGATCTTGCACACACAGTCCTTATAACTCTTGCCAAAGAGCTGCATCCCCACCACGGCGAAGATAAATACGATGATGGCCAGCACCAAAGTCAGGTTTCCCAAAGCTCCCACTGAGTTACCGATAATCTTGATCAGCATGTTGAGCGTGGGCCAGGATTTGGCTAGTTTGAAGACACGAAGCTATCTCCAACAGGACATATGCAAACAAAGACAGTGAATAACAATGCAGTAATCTCATTGTTTTAAATAGATACAAACAGTTCAATCAGTACTCACCAGACGGAAGGACCTAAGGACAGACAGACCCTGGACATTTGCCAGCCCCAGCTCCACCAGACTAAGAGTGACGATGATGCTGTCGAAAATGTTCCAGCCAACTTGAAAGTAGTAGTAGGGGTCCATGGCGATAAGCTTGAAGAACATTTCCGCTGTGAAGATCCCAGTGAAGACCTGTAGGGGTATACGTTTCTTTTACAGGCACTGACAGGTTTGAGATGTGAGAACATTTGTGCAATGAGTTTTAAATTTAACGTGGCAAATATTTACCAGATTCCCCACTGAGAGCATGTTGTCAAACTCGGGGGTCATTGGGTAGTGCTCCATGGCCATGAAGAGGGTGTTGAGCACGATGCAGATGGTGATGGCCAAGTCGACAAAAGGGTCCATCACCACAAAGTACATCCACTTTTTCATGACCACCCATTGCTCACAGCAGTCCCATTTCAGGAACGTGTCGGCAAACTTGTACCAACCTGGTGGACACGGCCTCTGAGCATCCTCCAACTCTAGACAAATACAGACAGGAAAACAATTAGGAGGTTTACTGTCATTATTAGAGACAGTTCACCCTCATTATCAAAAATACCTAGTTTTCTTGCCTGTTCTTACCTCTTACCTAGATTGTTTTGGTGTGAAATGCAGAGCTCTGGAGATATCAGCCATAGAGATGTCTGCCTTCTCTCCAATATAGTGGAACTAGATGGTACTCAGCTTGTGGTGGTCAAAGCACCAAAAAATACATTTGAAAAACTTGATGACAATGTCTCTTCAGTGTATCTGAGATAGCTAGCTCAGTGGTGCTGAGGGTGTCATTAATGCTTAGATCCTGCACAGTGACGAGCACACGCCTGTCATCCATGAGTGGATGCACGCTTCCCTCTGCGCAGTGATACGGTTGAAGAGTGTAGTTCACTAGAAAGAAAATAGTTCCTACATGAAGCTGCTCACAACAAGGTCTGTGGATTATCTTGAGCAACCGGGTCATGATTTCTGGAAAGAGACGCTGATGCTGAGTTTTTCAAATGTGTTTTTTTTTTTTTTTGGCACTCTGAGCACCACAAGCTGAGCATACTTGTTATCCTTGAGACGTCAAAAATAGGGAGGATATCGAAATAGTGGGGGATCTGAGTTTCATAGACTGTTTCCTGCATTCTTTTGACTTTTAATGAATGAAAATAACTAGTCTAGTTCCATTTTTTAAGAGAGAGGGTTGCCATCTCTATAGCCGGTATCTCCAAAACTTGGCAACCCACACCAAAACAATCTTGTATAAACAGCACTACAGATAAGAGGAGAAGTTTTGTGGATTTTGGGATGAACTGTCCCTTCAAAGCATATGGCTTATCTTTAAGCCATATGCATGATACTGCTAACAGGGAGCAATGATGAGTGACATCAAAATTCATGTCTCATCTGTGCCAACTTATAGTTGAGCTGAAATAGCTAAAGCTTAGCACCACGAGGGCGTGACACTGAATGTTGACAGGGATTTCTCCAGCACACAATGTGATTAGTCCAACTATGGCGAGCTCGAGACAATGCTACTGTATTGGCCTTGGATAAATAAGTGTATAATGTTAATAACTGCTTGATAATCTGAGCAATTACAGCTCACATTAGAGCATCTCCTCTAAGAACCTGCAACTAAGCCTGGTGTATTTCTTCATTCCCTGGAGGAACTTGTCACTTCTCGATGCTTGCACCCTGTCGCTTCACATAAAACAGCAGCCTGAAATAGACATATTGGTGCTGTTTCATCTACTTATTTTAGTTTAACCAGAGCTAGAAAATAAAAACTGATCCTGTATGACCATTGCATTAGTAAACAAAGTGTATTATCAACATTAAATTGGCATTGTACCTTCCATAGCTGTAGTGAGCACAGTCATAGCACTAGCAGTTCTCTGTGTCAGGCCTGGTTCGTCCAGATGAAGCATGCTGTGCACAGACCCTACTGACCTCTCACGGAGTTCGTATTCTGCAGCAGACTGTAAAATATGTTGATACATCTGTCAGCTGCAAGCTCATGACAGAACCTCAGAATCACAAATCAAAGAAAAATAAAATAAATAAAAGAATTTAAATCTGTTGCTCACAGAGTTTCCTTTAGCATATTGCCCTTTTTCAGACCAGTTTAACAGAGACCAGGCGGTGTGTGACTAACCTTCTTCATGGTGGGCGCTCTGATCATCAGACGGGGAATGACTCTTCCATTACAATCCTTGACAATTTCATCAGGTTCAAGGCTCCGCTCATCATCTGCCATCTCAGATATGGTATGACGACTGAGCGACTTCTTACTGGTTAGAGTGGCCCGGCTCCCAAGAAGTTGAGCCTGCCACAGTAGATTAAAAAAATACAGCACTTCTAACTGTTACTTCAATTCTACTACACAGTTAGGCCTGCAATTAACGCTAACAATTAATCTGCCGTTGAATTTTTACGATTAATCAATCAATTATTTAGATTATATTAAATAACATCTTTAGATTGTTTCTTTTGCCCAACCAACAGCCCAGAACTCAAAGACTCTTCATTTACTATAATAAATGACAAAGAAAAGCAGGAAATCTTCATATTTAAGAAGCTGGAACCAGCAAATTTGTGACATTTTTGCTTAAAAAATTACAGAAACAATGACAATTGGCAATTCATTGTCATTTGATTGACTAATCAATCAATCAATCAACTAATTGTTGCAGCTCTACAAGCATATAATGATTTATTTATTGACAATTAAATTCAGTTCCAGCTTTTACAAATAAACTAGGTGAAATTTTGTTTATTTTTATCTTAAATGACGAAATTACAATATTTCCTGATAATTCTGAAATAAGGAACAAAAACAAATGTAGCATCCACAATAATCAAGTTAAAAAAGTGTATGAGCTGAGAGTTTAGCAACTGACTTTAACTTATTAAAACATCTCAAAAACACTACTCATGTAAACATTACGACCTGATATGTGAAAGTTAAGTAAAGTTGCTGTAAAATGTACCTGTTCCTGATTCCTGAGTTGCTCTAGTAGCCGCTGGAACTCCTCCTCTTTCTCTATGGCCTCTCGCTGAGTCGCAGAGTTCTGTTCATCATAAGCCATGGCTACCACAGCCAAGATGAGGTTGATGAGGTAGAAGGAGCCCAGAAAGATGATCACCACAAAGAACAGCATGTACGTCTTCCCAGCCGCCCGCAGGATCTGTGTTTGGAGCAAAACAGAAGCTACGAGAACTAAGGACAAATTTCTTTTCATAATTGTAGTTTTGAATGAAATGTTCCAAGTCAGAGGTCATAAATCTGATTGCAACTGATAAAAAGAAGTGCCAACCAGCTGGAAAAGGTTCTCCCAGTAGTCTTGGGTCATGAGTCTGAAGAGGGCCAGGAAGGACCAGCCAAAAGAGTCAAAACTGGTGTAACCAAAGTTGGGGTTCCTCCCAGCCTTCATGCATGTGTATCCCTCTGGGCACTTTCTATCAAGAAAGAATCAGCATGCTACAATTGCTCCTCCAGCTTCTAAAGCACACTCAGTAAGAAACATTTTCACTATAAAACTTTTGAAATGGGCACCAAAACACTGGACCAGATTGATGGTCTCATGGTGGACGATACATACCCAGCATCAGAGCTGTTTCCACAAAGTAGAGCATCTGGGCTGCCTTCCAAATAATAGTGATTATCTATAATCACACAAGTAAAGAAAGAGTGAAATCTATTCTGCTGAGAGCAACATCATCTTAAATTAAGATGTAGTACGTGTTAAACATACCTGCGTTTTCAATATATTCAGCGAAATTAAAGGTACTGTTGGAATATGTTGTGTCATTGAGCCCCATGGTGTTGTTGAAAAACATGGTGTCATTAAATGTGGTGGTGTTAAAGAATCCAAACGCAGTTTCATTTGTGTCGATGGGCCATCGCACACATTTCTGACGCAGATTTCCCATAAAGAGTTGAAGGCCAACAAGGGCAAAAACAGCAAGAGCAAAGACAGTCAGAATCATGACGTCCACCATTTTCTTCACTGACTGGATCAAAGCGGCCACGATGGTTTTCAAACCTGACAAAATACAGTTAATATGTCAGTGTAGTATCTCTAAAAATCAAACACCTCTACAACAACAAATTATAATCAATATAAGAAATTATTTGTGTACTATTGAGTACTGTTACACTATTAATTTTGTTAGAAAACATACTGCTATTGCACCATTAGAAAATATAAATGGAAAAATAGAAAGTCATATATTGTCTTCTTTGTAAAATTAGACCCTCATACTTAGAAATATTCTCAAATATGTAGAATAAATAACAAAACATACCAGGAATCACAGTAATTGTTTTAAGGGCTCGAAGTACACGAAACGTCCTGAGGGCTGACACATTGCCAAGGTCAACAAACTCAGTGATGTATCTGTGGAAAGACATTTAAAAAATCAATCAAAACTAAGATGCAACAAATGATCTATTCAGCTTCCTATTTCAGTTAGCTGCAATGACAGATATCTATATATAAAAACTTGTCTGTCTTGACTATGTACTTGCATTTGATATCAGAAAATGGTTCTGATGTTGTTTATGTTACATATTAGTCTCATCTTGAGTGCACAAGATGCTGCTAAACAGAGCTCAAAGTTCAAAGACTCATAAACAACATCATAATGAGCTAGTCACCAAATGTAATACCAGTTTAACTTAATGTTTGACTTGCACGTTTTGCATACTGCAGTTAAGTTTTTGTTGACCACTGTAGTTTTTGTATGTAGACAAAAATACCTTTGGTGGCACTATCATTTAGATCTTAATGGTTCTTTCCACAACTTGATGGGATGCTGGATGCTTGGATTGGTTCGAACATGGAACACTTTTTATGTAACATACTTTTCTTTGGGCTTGTTCAAAAGGCTCAAGTGCAAATGAAGACACAAGTCACTGGTGTTAAAGCCAAGTCATGTTTTGATTTTGTCAAGTCAAGTCTAAAGTCACCAAATTTGACCGAGTCTGTCATCCGTTGATTCCACTGGGCATGGCAAATCTGTGCCATAGTTTTGATCCATCCTCCACATAACTGCATGTCCCCCCCAGCAGCGTTTCAGAAGTGGAAAATTTTGCCCACCTGATTTTGTTGATTTGGTCCTCTTTCCTTAATTTTTTTGCTACTATAATGGATAAGTAAGCTATGTAGTTAAAATGTTTCTTTTTGGTCTGTTTTTATGACGGCAAGTCTGCACTGGGTCTTTTATTTTGAAAACTGATCTGATTCTGTGTCTGACTTCCTGCACACTCAGTCTGCTCTGTGTAGATTGATGCGGCATCTGTCAAACTTGGCTTGGCGTGTATTCTCTGCAGAGCAGAGAGCCATGTCTGGGATCCGCTGTGGCGCTGCCGGTTGAATCACAAGCATTGTGTAGAACGGCTGCGATCAGCTCTGGTGCACATGGTGCAGCAATAATGTGGTGTAGTCGTGCCCAGTGGAATCAAGCCAAGACTTGAGTCCCAGTCATGTGACTCGAGTCTGCACCTCTGGAAAGTAAACTCAGGTACTTACGCCATGCTGATCACCATGAAATCCAGCCAATTCCATGGATCTCGAAGGAATGTAAAAGATCCAACACAGAAACCTCTAGACAACACTTTGACTGTTGCCTCGAAGGTGTAGATACCAGTAAAAACATACCTGGGAAGACACACAAGTTAGTGGAAGTAGTATTAAATGTAACACAGAAATTCCTGAAAACTAAACTGCAATGATGAAGTACTCACTCAACCGTTTTACTCCATGCTGGTGGGTTGCTCATCGTCATGAACACACAATTCGATAGAATCGTAATCATGATGAACATGCTAAATAATTTAATTCAGGGTTAAGGAAAAAAACGTGGGCATTATATATATAAAGCAGACATTAATCAATATCTACATCACTTTATAGTTTCCACACTAAATAATTAAAAAGCCCAGGCAAGAATAATTCAAAGGATATGAATGTATGAGAATTTTGATGGCTCCTCTTCTAACCAAACTAAAGGGGCTCAGAATGTAGCACGCTGGTTCAGCATTGAACCTGAAGATTGTGTTTCCTTTGGTGATTACAATGAATGTCTGAAAAATAAGAGATTAATAAATTGTATAAATACAAGATAGTATGTAGTCCAAAATACTTACTACATTTCAATAAATACTTAGTGATGACAATCCTCAAATGATACTTTAACGTATGCATACCACAAATGTAATCATATACATTGCATAAGGGATACTGTATGCAGCTGTAATAACTGAAATTTAAGTAATACGTCCTGTCATATTTCAAGGTTATGTAAGGACGGAGTCAAGCTCATTTAACACTGTGTGTATCCATGACTGACATTCTGTGCTTTGTAGAAGGGGTCCAGGTCCTCCAGAGGTGTGTTGAGCAGCTCTGGTGGAGGGTCACCGTAGATCAGGGGCAGAGTCTTGCCTGCCTCCAGATCAGCGTTTGGGGCTGTTGGCTCTTCCTCCTCATGGCCCTCTACTTCTGCGGCCTTTTTTCTTTCCTCCTTGAGCCTCTCGATCTCCGCCAGTGATTCTTTGGTGAAGCGGCGGAACGCATCGGTGCCTGGGGGAGGGAGCAGGGTCGCCATCTTTGCATCGCGAAGGGATACCGCCACACCGGGGTTTCCCTAGAAGGAGCTGGAGGGAGGACAGTGAGATTACAGGACATTTTGCGATGGGTTTTGGCTGTAGCATACTGTAACCTTGAAGATGCTACAAGCAAGAGAAACATACTTCATTGTTGAGTCTCATTCTCAGGTCATCAAAAACCAATGCTTTGGGTTGGCCAAGGCATCAATTCAGTAATCACTTATGTGCAAGTTTTCACCAAAACAAGTTGAAAAGTGAAACTGCTCGACCCGAGTGACCAACCCAGAGCATCAGCATTTTAAGACCTGGAAATGAGACTCAACAATCACCTATCCCTCTCCAGAATCACTTGAGCACCTTTAAACAGTTCGGCCCAGAATGAAAAAACATATTTTTCCTCCGAACTTTAGTGCTATTTGTCCATTTAAATGATTTTGGTGTGAGTTGCCAAGTCTTAGAGTTATTGGTCATAGAGATGTTTACCTTCTCCCAAATTTAGAGCTCAACAGTGCCCACCTTACTTTTTCAGTGGCTCTGCGTCTGGAAGTGAATTTCCCATTCATTCACTCTGCTGATGTTTTATAAAATCCTTATATATAAAGACTTTTAAGCCTGGAACCAAGCCAACAATCTATGAGATGAATCATGACCATAAAAATTCTGATTTGGAGCAAAAAAAAAAAAAAGATTAGAACACATATAAAAAGGCAAAAATACAATGGGTGTGTGCTTAATTATTTTAAGACTGAAGGAACTACTCATCCCATAAACCCCAGTGAATGATACCTCATCTTATATTGAAGTTTTTCATTATAGCCTTTATATTGTTTGTTTACAATATTAACAAGATTTGTGTTACCAAACTAGCCAATCTGCTAGCAGAACTGTCCGTTTGCGGGGGTGGTAAACATTTCTCTATCAATGGTGAGCGCCACCAATCAGAGATGTCGCTGTTATAATTTAGGATTGTGGGTAGTGTCGTATCTCTCTAAGGTTTTTTTTCTTAAAATAAAGTTGATGCAGATACCATTGTTTCACAATTTTATCACTTGTGGTAAGTCTTGGATGATTACAACATATTGACTATATCATGACAATGATCTAAATTGTATGTTCAGAATGTGATTGCGATTTTCAACTCCAGAACCTTTTTCTAAGTTATATTTTTGGGCTTTTGTGCCTTTATTGATAGTACAGCTGAAGATAGACAGGAAAGGGGGTGAAGAGAGAGGAGATGACATGCAGTAAAGGGCCGCAGGCGGGAGTCGAATCAGTGGCCACTGCAGAGGACTAACAGCCTCCATTCATGGGGCGGATGCTCTACCAGCTGAGCTACACGTCCGCCCCGAGACGCTGCATTTTTATGGTCAGCACTGTAACCCCTAGGCCACGAGGGCACTCCATGGTTGGTATTTTTTACTAGCTTAATGATCTTAAAATGCCCATTTAAATCTCACCAATCAATTTTTTGATGAATTAAGTGATTTCCTAATCACTTCAGCACTGGTCTGTTGCAGATGTGATAAGGCAGAAATCATCACTGATTATTAATCTTTGCTTTTTTTCTCTTTCTTTTTTTTTTTGCTTTTTATACCTCTATTTGACAGAGCAGTTGAAGTTAGGACAGGAAAGGAGGAGAAGGAGTTGGGGACAGCATGTAGCAAAGGGCCGCATGCTGAAGTCGAACCCAGAGCTGCTTCAAAGGACTCAGGACTCATAATCTTCACTTTTTTGTGACCTATTAAATTGCTTCACCTCTTCTTGTGCCAACTATTTAAATATCACAATCTGAAAAGTGTGGAGGGGAAATCTCCTCTTTGATGGAGCTGTTTAAAGCTCGACATCTGAAACCTGTGATGAGGGGTCAAATCAATCAATCAATCAATCAAACTTTATTTATTTAGCGCAAGTCATACATCAAGTGCTGAACATAAAAAGACACGGCTTTGTTTAAAGGGGTCACAAGCCAAAGACGTTGGGAACCACTGTGCTAAAAGTTTATGTCCCTATACGTGTCCTGAGTGTTGGTAATGATCATACGTCTAAGACGCTTTGGTCTGCATCCAAACCCCTCACCCCTCCCTCGTTCCTCCTCCTCCACCCGCTTCCCTACATCTCTGACCCCGCAGCCCTCGCGACACCACGAGCACTTAAAAGTGTCAAGATGGAAACAAAACGACCAGACGCACTCAGGACGAGAGCTTGGACTTTCCCACCAGTCTAAAGAGACCATGACATTACTTGTGTACATCAGATTACTTATTAGCTTAGCAGACGCTCCATATCAGGTCCAAGTGGCGTTCGCTTACATCCTTTGATGTGTTTAGCAACCAGTCTGGTTTCGTCTGGAGCAGCTAAGGATAGGCTCCTGCTATCATGGACATAATAAAGTAGTGTATTTTCTCGCCTTTGTATAGAATCCACTAAAATACACTGAGTTATACATTTTAAACAGTTATTTCAATTAACACAAATACATGTCAAAGAAAGTTTGTTGGTAACTTGAATTGAAAAAAACAAAAAAAAACAAAAAGCAACAACTTTCTTTTTGTAAAAAATTTCGTATCGAAAAAATTTGGTGAGCAACTTTTAAAAACTACTTCAGCTGGTAAAACACAAATTAATCAAGTTTTTTCAAATCAAGTTAAAAGTTAAATTGAATATAATTGAATGCCATTATATGAAATTCATTTGTGTGTTGGCCATTGAGTTTTTTTTATTTTTATTTAAGTTGGTCCAATAATTTTCTTTTTTCGTAATAATTAAAATAGGATGGGTCCATCCTATCCAAAATATAATAATATATCACTGTTTGCTATTATGTAATTTTACAACCATTTAACCTGAAGCTGGTATTTTATTAATAAGTAATTACGTATGTCTTTACTAAAAATAAGTTTAGAAGGAGACTGTATTTGCCAGAGAGCAACAGCATCAATATTTTGCATATGTTGCATAACTGTACGTTGAATTAATTGCAAATTACCTTTAATATGCATTTGAAAATATTGACTAGAGGATATGACCAGAAGTGGGCCTTAACTGAACAATGAATGTATTTAATCAAAGTTGTTTGAATGCACATTTGTACAGCAAAACCTGTCAGAAACACAGATCAGTAAAAGTTGTACAAAGCATAAAATTTAAAGTGACATCACCATCTGCATCTGCAATGTCTAGATTTTCTGAAACTAAGATACAGAGACTACACAAAGAATACAGACATGTCATTAACGCCAAAACAGACACACAAGCTGGTAACACACTGTAAAAAGAGAGGAGTTCTTGAGTTCATACCTATAAAGACAGAGATCAGACTAATCTATCAACACAGCAACAAGAGATACACACATTGCTGCACAGTGATCACACACATTAATGCACGATAATACCCCCTCAAAGCACCTCACTTGAACAGAAAATTATGCATTCACACACTTGTGAGGAGACGCACACGTTCGCACAGATACGGTGGCTGCCCAGCTGCTCCAGGCCATCAAGACGGAGCGTCGTGTTACAGAGGCCCGATGACTCTGCTCATTCCTTCCTGGCTGAGCCTTCGCTCTGCGCCTCACATCCCTCCGATAAACAGGACAGCATGCCAGCTTATCTTACCAAGCTGACTCCTCTCTCTACTACCCTCTATTTTACAAGGGGGCCCCAAACACACTAAGCTTCCGACTCCGCGCCCTTACCCGCACTTGACAACCCCCCCACCATCCCGCTACATGACACTTGAGGCTCTAAATCCCTCTTTCATACAACGCAGACATCAATCGTGCCATCTTAACACTATCTCTCATCAAAGCCCCCATTCCTGATCACTCTCAGGCACAAGGTCTCTTTTCTCCTTAAGCAGTAATACCGCATGGTTCAGTATGTCCTTTATCCTATACACAAAAAACCCAAAAGATTTATTGCCATTGTCAGCATAGTACCTCGCTCCCATTTGGCCACCAAGCAACCTGTGCAGCCATACACCTACTCCCTTCACACTACCTTCCAAGACCTAGTGCCCCCCCCCCCCCCCCCCCAATCATCCCGTTTCAAACCCCCCACTCCGTGAGTGGTGGGCCCCGCTGCCCTCAACCGTGAGCCAACCTTAAAATACACATCCTGAGAATGGATGTGTTTCTCCGTGGCTTATGGGGAACATTTCCTGATTGCATTACATCACGCCGTGACTGCTGAAGCCATCAAATGTCCCTTTTTAAAAAAGCTTAGTCCCTCAATTGAAAACCTGCCAATCTCAAAAAAGTCACCTCGAAGTGGTTGTTGCCTTGTCTCCCTGCGTCAGTTAGGTAAATAATACGTTTTGCCACCGTGTTAAGTTAGGAGTGCGATATTCGGTATCAGTCAAAATAGATTATATATCACGCTTATACTCATCATAAAATGTCCATTAAATACAGTCCTGTATCAGTGGTGGAGGTAGAGCTTTTACTGGTACGAATGCTCCAGTAAAATAAAAATTGTGCATTCAGAATTCCACTGTACTGTAAGATTACAGAAATGTTGTCAACAAGTGCTCATATTAGTGCTCATTCTGCAGTAGAATGGCAGCTGTGATCGATATGCAGCATTATTATATATGATATTAGGTTGTTAATACGGATTTACTGCTGTTGCTGGCTGAAGTGGAGTTAGTTAATATACTTTTGATACAGTTAAGGAGTTTTTCCCCAGTGGTTTCCAACCCAGAGGTCGGGCCCGTCTTAAGGTTGTGAGATACTAATTTGGATTCTTATTTAAACAAAATCATGGTTATTTGAATTGAGAGTTCTGGTATAGAAATATCTCTTTGGTAGAACCGCTAACCAGTCAGACATCTTAAACATAAAAACTAAGTTCTGAGAACCCGGTCGGGACTAGGGTTATCTTGATATCAGGTTTTCACTACACAATGATAAGCTTGAAAAAAACACTCATTCTGAATTTGATGCTTGCAACATGAACCAGCAACAAAAGACTGTTGGGGAATGCAAAGAAAGAAAGAAAGAAAGAAAGAAAACACCTGTTTGGATCATTCATGGAACGGTATCAATATTGGGTATAAAAGGGGCATCCACCAAAGGCTCAGTCATTCACAAGCATGGATAGGGTGAGGTGCACCACTGTCAAAAACTGCATCAGTAAATAGACCAACAGTTTAAGATTGGGGTTCACCATGTACAATCCATAATATTATTAATAGATTCCGATAATATGGATAAATCTCTGCACATAACTTGCAAGGTTAAAATCCAGCATTGAATGTCTGTGACCTTTGAGCCCTGAGGTAGTGCTGCATTTAAAACCAACATAACTGTATAAGGGGTACTTGGTGGGCAGATTGTAGAAAACCGTTGTTGGTCACCAGACTTCTCTGGGCCAGAGCTCATCTGAGATGGACTGACGCAAAGTGGAAAAGTGTGCTGTGGCCTGATGAGTCCACATTTCAGGTTGTTTTTGGAAATCATGGGCATCGTGTCCTCCAGGCTAAAAAGGATAAGGACCATCCAGACTGTTAGCAGCACTAAGCCAGCTGCTGTGATGGTATTGGGGTGTGTTACTGCCCATGGCATCATGGGTAACTGTCACATCTGTGACATCCCTGCTTACTTCAGCAAAACAACACCAAGACACATTCTGCACGTGTTCCAACAACATGGCTTTATAGTAAAGGAGTTCAGGAACTAGACTGACCTGCCTGACCAACAACATAAACCCCGGACTGTCGTATATCAAGCAAGAATTATAAAACATTTCACTTTAAAAAATGTCAACAATGAGTGTCCTCAGTTCTCAAACACTTAATGAGAGTTTTTAAAAGAAAAAGTGATGTATCACAGTGGTAAACATGCTCCTGTCACAACTTTTTTTTGGAATGTGTTGCTGGCAACAAATTCAGAATGAGTGTATATAAGTTAATCAGTTTGAACATTAAACATCTTACTTTTTACACAATGTCCCACCTTTTTTGGAATTGAGGTTGTAATAGTATTCAAGTTTACACAATAATTAATGTACATTTTGAATAGCAGACTATGCTAAAGTCCTGTCTCTATTTCTATAATTTAGTGTAAAGCATTAGAATACAGTTATATTGTTGTATTTTAATGGTCATAATAAGATGTGGAGGAGTCAGCAGAGGTTTGGATTGATATAAAGTTTTGACTGTGTGATGCAACATAGAACATCAAGTCAGAAATGGACTGAAATATTGAATTGTAAATAAATTGCGGTGAATTTAATTCAGTGGAGCACAAGTCAAAACAAGAAACTCTGCAGAATAAGTGGGACTGGGAACTTGGAAGATGGTTAAACAACCACTACATTTGTTTTCACACACCGGGTCATGTCTAGATAAGGGCAGAGTTGCAGTGCATGTGTGAAAGTGGCTGTGGGGTCACAAGTCAAATGGTTCAAATGGTTGGGAACCACTGGTTCTTAACACAGTGTTTTATTTGATAAACATATTGTATGTTTTTTATATAAACTAACAACTAAGTATATCTGCAAAATGTAGTTCAGTAAAAAGTGCAATATTCCTATCAGAAATTTAATGGAGTATAAGTATAAAGTAGCATAACTTGGATATAGTCAAGTAAAGTACTTGCTTAAACACAGTTCTTCAGTAAATCTACTTGGTTACTTTCTATCACTGGTTTGAATTTAGGAGTCTAGCTGAAGACAATCAACTCATTACATGACCACGCTTGTTCAGTTACTCTGGACAGGTGGCAAGATGAGGAAGAAGGGGGGAATGTCAGATTTCAGAAGCCTTCCCCGACAGTAATATATATATCACCTTGCATGTCAGTGAAGGCCATGTGACCTGTGACATTCCAGCTGAGGATATAGACCGGATAATGTAGCCACCTCTTCGTTACACTAGCTGGCCATGGAATGCGAATGCCAATATTCACCTCCGGAAACCAGCCGAACTAGCTTTTGGTTTTTGTCACGAGGGCGGCACGAGTTCATACAGGAAGAGAGGTTGGGCTGTAGTAAAAGTTTAGTTTACTTAAATTAAAGACTTCTTTAGTCTTAAGCTTTCAAATTGGTTGAAGTGATCAGGGAAACATAAGAAAAGTTATTTGATCTTTGTGTTTCAGTTATATCAGTATGGAAAACATGTTCAATTGGAGTCATACTTGGTTATGTGGTAATATTTTAATACATTTTAATGAATTATTGACTTAACTCTGGTGCCCTGTCGGTACCAGGGGTTCCGACATCTCAATCCCCTCATTATACAGCGCTTACCCCTCCTGGAATGTGGTCAAGTTGTAAACAACAGATCTACAGAGCAAACAAGGGCTTTTATCCACACGTCCTTTGACATTTGCCATGCTCCTGTTCCCCCTGTTTTCTCACGGGGTCAAATCTCAACACTGCCGTTTGCTCTCTCCCAGCTTGCATCAACACCCTGTCACCCACCAGTTAACCTTGTATTTCAAACCCCATAGGGAGCCACATTAAAACAGACCTCTCCACCTGTTCCCTACTTCCTACCGTGGCATTGTATGATGCCACCACACGCAGTTTTGCATGTCAAAATCATCAAGTCCAACCAGGCTGAAACTGATCAGCATGTTCATGGCCTCAGTAACTACTCAGGGTCAAGCCCTTTTGATGTCTTTATCAGATGACTCGGTTGCGCTACATCCCTACATGCATTATGCTGCTGTTAAGAGGACAGCTGCTGTCATTCGCGGTATGCCTCTGTCGCCGCATACCGAGGAGCTGTGAAGACCTAGCATAATCTCACTGGTGCACTCAGATGGTCGGATGGCTAACAGAGACATATAGGCCCACTGATTATAAATCCAGACTTTTATTAGCATAATAAGATAATGTTACTAACAGAGGTGGAACCGAGTCATTGTTTGGCAAGCAAGTCTTAAAGTCTTTGCACTGAAGTCTCAAGTCAAATCCCAGGGCCTAAACTTTGTGTTTTGAGTCCTAAACGAGTCATAATGCACTCTTCACCACATGTAATGCCATTTTAATAACAGAGCCCTGACTTAAGAAGCTATTGCACTGTATGTGTCTGCAAGTGCACGAAGGTCTTTTAGGGTCCTCGTGATGGAAATTTCATCATCAGTAGGTGTATGTGTAGGCTCTGTGAGGCAGTGTAGTAGTCAAGACCACCTAACCCGAAACCAAGATCAAGAAGAGACCAAGACATTGAGGGACTGAGACTGAGTCATATCCAAGACCAGAGTGTATTGAGATCGGGACAAGATCAAGACTTTGAGGGGCTGAGACTGACACTCAGCTACATGTGACCTGTTTTATCACTTTTGTCAATTAACAGTTAGCTTGTCTTTAGTTATACTTCCTCTCTAAGTGCCGATAAAAGTTTGACGTTGACCTCTTTGTCTGAGACCAGGACAAGGCCAAGTAAAAATGTGGTGGAGACCAAGACAAGAGCTTAAAAAAAAACTCAAGACCGATCTAGAATACTACAGAACTACTGTGTGGAAATTTTTGTGCCATCAATATGTTGCGACCATGCAGACTTGTCCGCGGACTTGCCACTACAGATACAGGTCTGCTGTACATGTGTGGAACGCGTCTTCAAAGTGAACTCCAGAAAGTAGTATAAACATAACTTGTAGGCGTCTGTGGTGTCTGGTTCTTTGGGCAACTTAAACTGTTGAATGAAGTCAAAAGTTGCTGCGTCACAGACAAAATTATCTATGATCTCATATTTTCCAACTGGAGCTCAGTAATGTAACATTAGTTGTTCATGGTTCTCTTCTGTATCTTGATTGGATGCTGTTGGGTTGGCTGAAGCTGACTTGCTGAGAATGAAATGTTAGCTGTTCAAGAAATGAGGGGAAATGATTTATTGGACTCACACTTTTTAAATAACATACTTTTTAATTGTTGGGCTTGGTGGAAGGTATCAATTATTTTCAAGTCAAAAGGCTCAAGTGAAGTCACGAGTCATTGGTGTTAAAGTTCAACTCAAGTTGCAAATCTCTTGATTTTGCCAAGTTGGGTCTAAAGTCATAAACCAAGTCATGTGACTCGAGTCCAGACTTCTGGTTACTAAAAGAACCTTTACTGTACTAATAAACAGTTGCATAGTCTTGGATCTACACTAGTAGATGGCTAATAAAGTAAATTAAAGTGTTTTAGAATAAACCATGAAAGCTTAATTTTTTGGGGGCCACCAGGAATAATAATATTCTTTGCTACAGTTTAATGGAGCTTTCTAAACAGGTTTCTGCTGTCTCAAACTGACCTATTTGGCCTTTGCACTTGCTGCACAGAAATGTGAGTAGATTACATGTGGAAGTGATACGCAGAATATTCCATCCAGCTTGTGACGGACCAGGGGGGGAGCTATTATCATATTCATAACGCCAATCAAGTCCTTAAAAAACCCAGACACCCATGGACGAGCTGCTCATGTTCGACCCATCAAGTTAAAACGAAACATTATTTCTGTCACATAACAACAAATCGGCACAGAAAGCACAATCACACTGAAGTGGAGAGCTGAACAAACGAGATGGTAAAATTTGAGAAAAATGGTTGTACTTATCTTTAACCTTATTTCACCCTTTGAATACCCTGGAAAATACAGAGGCCTGGCCAAGAAGTCACATGGGTTCAGTTGGTGAAAGAAACTCAAAACCGACACCTTCTGCGTCCAAGAACATGTGATGCGAGACACACAAACACTCCCAGGCAGAAGAAGACCACAGATACATCTTTACACATTATGCATGTTGAAAGCTTAAAAAAAAAAAAATGTCTTTTATGCCACCTACCACATATGTGATGTCACATTAAACATTATCAGGAGAATGGAGCACAGAGGAGATTATAAATTGAAATGATTTAAGACAAATGATCCAGAATGCAAACAGAACTCACTCTAAGATTTTAAAAACACCACCTGATGATCAACATCCATGTTGAAATCTGCACTGGCCCTACTGCTGGGGCTGCACTGCAGGAAGCCATCCTGTTACATAAGAGCTTCAGACGCACTCTGGACAGGATTTAATATGAACACCAGTCTCCACGTCTTCCACTGTGTCCCCAAAGATCTGCTTTGCCTGCATGGAGCCAGGCTGTCTCTGTAGTCCCACACCTCTGATATGGGCAACATGGATTAACGGCAGAGAAATGGTGCACTATGAGCATCCACAGCATCACAGTATCTTTCCCATCTGCCATGAAGACATGAGCTAAAAATACAACTCTGGCCCTGTGGGAGGAGGCATAGTGGGGATTGAGAAGGTTGCAGTGTCCACACTGGACATTACAGCCATGTGCCTGCGGGGAGATATTCACCTGGCAGGTGAAGACAGGGCTCTGTTATGATGCTCATGCGCAGTTTTCCCTCTCATACTGTAGCATAATAATGTAATAAAACACCAGTTTGCCACTGCATGTGCGTGCGGCTTCACAACACAAACACACACACATGCTTCCTCATACACACATTTAAAAACGCTGCTGAGAAGCCATAAATCTACCATTTCCAAATTTGACCTAAGCTCAATTACAGGTTCATGGTTATTATTAGAACAAAGGCCGTCTTATTAAAACACAACTCTGCATTTAATTTCTTCGACAGTGAAACCAATTACTCTGAAATACCTTGCACAACCGTATTGTCTTACTTATGGTTTAAATTAAAGCCTGAACAATACTGGATTTTTGGGTCCAGATATCAAAATATCAGACAATACTACAATGATCTCTCAAATGTGGCTGAGAGAATGCAAAAGTGACATCAGGGCACTGAAGGCAAAAACTTTCACTGGCATTTTAATCATTTAATCATTTATAACTATCAACCATTTAGACCAAAACCTGCTCATTAAACTTTAATTAAGAAAAGGGAAGAAATATAGAAAATGTAGGCTATGAAACTGAAATGAATAAAAACAATCTGCATTATGCTCTGTGAGAAAAGAAAGATTTTCAAATTGGACAACATATACGCCAATATCAATATGGATAGACCAATATCAGGCTGATAATATCAGCTGACTGATATATCAGTCAGGCTCTACTTTAAATGAGAACTGCCGCATTTTCTCCATACTCCATATAAAACTACAAGTTTCACCACTGTGAAACTATAAACTTTCACCCTGCTATTTAAAATCAAAAAGGTGCTGAATTAATCATTTCCACCAGAGAAAGTAGATCATACAAATAAACAGAAAACTCAGCACTAGTGAAGACAAAATAGCACCGAAACGTAAATAACCATCAAAGCCATTCGGATTCTGCAAGTAAAAACGCTTCAACCTGCAGCCTGACTGAAAACTTTTATATTCTGCGGTTCATGCAGCTCATCTGTAGGCTCAGCGGAAGACAGCAGAAGGCGTGAGACGGGTTACCTTGCACGGTAAAGCAAATATTCCCACAGAATCCGAGAAACTTGAAAAAAAAAATCAAGAGTTCCGTGAAGCCTCACACTGAGGACGTAATTCTCCCCTTGTGGCAGCCAGCGCGGGGCTGCAGGACAGCTGTTGCTGACGCAGTGTGGTGTCCTGCAGTGAAACCGGAGCGGTCGCTCCAGGTAGGATCAGACCAGACCTTTGACACTTCAACCAGCGGAACCGCTCACCGTTCCCACACAGCTGGTCGCTCCTGCGCGCATTTCTGTCGATCAACAACTTTGTCACAAAGCGTTTGATCTGAAGTCGCCTCTACCGCTGCTGCAGCGCAGATGAAGCGTCCTGCTGCCGCTGCAGCTACCGCAGGTCCCTGAGCGCAGATTCCCCTCACCTTAACGTGTTTGTGCCTGCAAGATCTGCTGTAGAAGACATTCCCACAGATTAGTAAATCTATTAATAAGCCATGAAGATTGTGACCCGTGTTTTACCACATTCTCTGTTAGTCACTTATTCATTTATTAGCATGAACTGATGAGATGTTTATAGAGGATCTGAGTATACTCATATCCTTTACTGAAGTAAAATTAATCTAGAAAAATATGTTACAAGTACAAGTCATGCATTTATAACTTTATTGAAGTAAAAGTATGACAAAGTACCAACATTCATTATCCAGAATGGCCCACAAAATAATGACATTAACGTGGCAGCTGGTAAAGGTGGAGCATATTTTAGGTCAGGGGTTCCCAAACTTTTTCATGTCAAGGACCTCCACAATAGATGCACATTAGAAGATGGACTCCCCAATTAGAGATAATAAAGTCATCATCAATCAGTGATCAAACTAGGATCACTAGAAATTACAATCAATCAAAGCAGTCAACCCTCCGACTGGGCAATATGGACAAAAACAAATAATCACAAACTTTTTGACCAAATACCTTAAATATCAGTTATTTCTCAAAATATTAACACTGAAGTTTTTGATAAATACTCATAACTAACTGTGTTACAGCAAAGAAAAGAAGTTACAGTCTGGTAAGTTGAAGAAATTTAGAAAATTGTATCATTTTACTGTAATGCTGCAGCCTTTAAAACCAGGAAATTATTATTGTTATGTCACATTTCCAACAAATGTGATAAAATATTCTGTTCACTCAAGGACCCCTGTTGGTCCCTGGACCCCAGTTTGAAAACCATTATTTTAAATTGTTTATATACTGCTGGGTAGTATCCCCCCGAGGATCAATAAAGTTTTATTATTATCCATAATATTTCCCTCAAGAATGTAATGAGTAGAAGTATAAAGTAGCTGAAATACTCAAATAAAGTACAAGTAGGTCAATATCATACTCAAATACAATACTTTAGTAAATGTACTTTCCACCATTTAATGTTCCATTAAATGTTTCTAATTGAGTCGTCTTTATTAAGTTATGAGTTAAGTCGTGTACTGTTATTAGAAATTTAATAACTTGTGCACAAACTAATAGAAGTTCAAGTATTTGTTCAGCCAGTGTTCGTGTTGTGTTATAATATAATATTGAATAGGATGACAAGAAGTATACCTATAGCAGCCTTCTGTGAAATCAAATAAATGCCAGAAATCATAGAAACAGAGAAATGACACTTATGAAGCTGCTTTGTTCTTGGTGACTTTTAACATCTGACATCAACGATTAATCTGTCGATTATTTTCACAGTTGATTGATGAGTTGTTTGGTCCATAAAATGTTATAAAATAGTGAAAAATGTTGATTAAAGTCCAAGGTGACGTCCTCAAATGTCTCGTTTTGTGCACAACTCAAAAATATTCAGTTTACTGCCATGAAGGAGTAAAGAAACCAGAAAATATTCACATTTAAGAAGAACAACAGATGCAAATTAATTTAATAGTAGATTAATAATAGATTAATTGTTGCAGTTTTATGTGCAGTGCTAGGTTTATTATTTTTTCCACCTGTTTTTTCATTTTTTTTGTGCAGTTTATAGATTGATTGATTGATTTAAAGACAAAAAAATGGCAGAATTTCCACCCAGTGAAGCATTTTTTCTGACAGAATATCTTTGCGTTGAAAGACATTTGACGACATCATCTTGGGCTTTGGAAAAAACAATCAACGTTTTTCACCAACATGTTTCTGCCATTTTATGACAGAAACTAATTAAACAACCAATCGATTAATCAAGAAAATAATAAATAAAGAAATGTTTTATACACCTCAAAGAGTTGTTATTGCTAATGCTACCACCAGAGGGCAGCACAATGATTTTTAAGTTTCTATTTAGTCCTTTTATTCTGACCTATACTGTGTTGTTTGTTTCTTTGTTTCTTTGTTTTTTTGTTGGTAACTCTTGATCTCTACTTGTTGGATGTTGAATACATCTTGAAAGTGCTGTGGATACAATATTTAAACCTCATCTTATAATTAATGAAAGCAGAGACTGACAGCAGTTCTCAGACACATTCACAGGGCCGATGAGTGGGCCAAAAACTGCCAATATCTGTTGTTTTGGTTGGAAAAGCTAGAAGGAATCCACTTGATGGTGTTGGACTTGAGCTGTCAAGGGTCAAACTCTGCAGGCTCTTTATTACATTTGATGAAATAACCTCTGTATATCCAGTGAGAAGGACAGGGCTGCATCAGCGCTCTGATTGGCTGAGTCCTCTTGTCGACGTGAAGGCTATATTTGGCTGAAAGGTGTGTAGTATGATTATACAAGGAAAATGATATCTGTGATTACAAATGTTAACTGGGTGTCATCTGTTTCTTGGAAATTGAGCCTGCTGCAATTTTTCCCACCTTCTCCTCTCCCATGTGAGCAAACTGCCCCAGTTTCAGGACACGGTGCATGTAAAATGATATTAAATGTTGAAGAAATCAAAGATATTACGCTGATATGAAAGAAAAATGTTTCATAGCCTCCTCGTATAACCTTCAGACTGGGTTATCGTAGCACTGAAAAGTGCTGCTTATGATACAATGGATCTTAATTTGTGATGTGTAAATATACAGTATATGTAGTCGTCTGTAAGGGTGAATTCTGGAACTTTTTTGAGGTTTCATGCCACCAATTTGTCACATTACTGAAAGCAACTAAGAGCATGACATCAAGTCTTATTCCTCATCCTATAAGGCCAACAAAATGTACCACAGTTTAATCTTGTTGTCTGTGAGTGTGTTTCATGTCTCTTATCTTAAGGAAATTGGGCAGGCTTTGGAAATAGCAGTAGCTATAAATGCTGTGACTGCATTGGGTAATTTTTTTTTATGTAACTCTCATTGTGTACTGTATATGTCCCTATCAAATAAACATTAAATTAAATTAAATAATTAGACACAACATGTATCTTTCAGTAACATTACCTTAGTCATCTTAACTAATTGCCTAAATGTTTTTAAGATTTAAAATGACTACAGTACATGACTGTCTGAAAAATTCAAGACACTGGTCTTTCTACATCACATCCTAAACCAAAAAGGTAGTAAGTCTCTTTATTCCCCTTAGTAGCTGTGACAAAGGTACAGACCTGAGGATTATTTAAAATACCTTGAATTAAATTACTCCACCCAAAAATGTCTCCAGATTTGCTTTTTATTAACTGAAAAATTAAGTTTTGTGTTTTAATTTTTGATTTCAGCTCTTGTATATTTGTAACTAATTTTGTTATTTCTGTTCATTTTATTTTATTTTATTTTTTACTGTATTTAGATTTTTTTTTAATATTTTATTTAGACTCATAACATTTTATGTATGTGATATATATAGTATTTTATTTCTGAAACCATCTACTATAAATGAATACATGTCAATATATCAATCAATATCACAACTATAACAATTATTGTATTCATTATTATTATTATTATTATTATTATTATTATTATTAATTATCTATTATCTATTTTAGGAGACTCAAAATAACATTGCATTAAAATTATAAACAATTTAAAACGTGGGGAATTAAAGAGGTTTTGGTAGGAACCAATTGAAAAGGACTGAGGGGAACATTAATTGACGTGACACCGTTACCATGGAGACACAACCGCTACATCCTGACGCTCAGCGAAAAAGGTTTGTTTTCTTCACGTCGTAACTCTTGTCTGGTGGCTAAACTGGTAACGTTAGATGAGTAGGTACATTTAACCTACGAAATTAATAATACACAATAAAAAACACCAAACACGTACCGTGTAGATAAACATTAACGTCAAAAAGAGCGAGCGAAACTTTAGTTTTCGGGTCAAGTCCCTGGTTTATGTGTTTGACGAGGGAGGTTCGTAGCTTAACGTTAAATCAGCTCACTTTTCAATATTATGTGCTATTTTTATTATGATTATTTTTTTTATTAGTGTACTATTCACTGTTAATTGAAGTTGTGTTTCATTCCCGCAGAAAACAACATGGACTCTGAGTATCTGAAGAAACATGTGGGGAAGTGTCTCGCAGAAGGACTGGCTGAAGTGTCCGAGCAGCGGCCTGCAGACCCCGTCCTGTATTTGGCCCACTGGCTCTACAAGTACAACTCCAATGAAGAATACAAGGCGGAGGTAAACTGCTGGGTTGGTTTAATCTCAGTAGAGGGCGGCAGTACACAACATAGAGTGTGTATACAGTGCAACGTTTCCTCTATTCATTATACTGAGGTGGCATACCCTGTGGTGGGAAGAGTACTGAAGTACAAGCACTGTTACATTAGCAAAATGTTACTCCACTACAAGTAAAAGTAGTGGTGCTAGAAAAATACTTCTAAAAAATCTATGAGTAAAGTTTTACTTACTTTTTAACCGATTATGTTAAATGCGTTATCAACAGCAGCATTAAAGTTTCAGGTTTTGAGTTTCTTTTTGTCCAAATCTTCTGTTCAAATTAGTTTAAATAATTAGTTATTTCCAACCTTGGGTATACCTTGTATTTTTTATGCATACTAATGAATAATTTTTGCACACATTTTCAAGTGTGTGCAAAAATGTGTACAAATTGAAAGTAGTTAATTGAGTACATTATGTGCTGTTCATAAGTGCAAGTCTGAGTACTTTTACTTTCCTTCTATTTTATGTTACTTTGCTTTTATTACTCTGCCACGTCAGTTCTCTGCTTAATACTGTCTGTGTTCTGCCTTGAATTGTTGTTATGACTTATTTCTTTATTCTTAATTTTTATATTGATTTTATTTTGCCAACTTCACATCTGGTCAGGGACTACGGATGAAAACTAGCCTTTTGGCTAATTCTGGCATATTTGCAGTAATGTTTGTTAATATGCACTGTCCCTGAGAAATAAATGAATAAATAAACTTTAAATCAGCTATAATCAATATAGCATATAGCTGTTTTTTTGTGGAAAGAGCTCTGATAATCCACTTTACATGTACCTACCAAGCAACAAGACTTTTACTTGTAATAGACTGCTTGTTTAGTGTTAGATTGCTGCTTTTACTTTAGTAAAAGATCTGAATACTTACCGTCCCACTAAATGCAGTGCTAATAAAAAACCCCACCACAAGAAGACTAACCTAGGGAGAGTCTGCTAGTAGCTATTAAACTGCTACCTCTGCTCACACCTCCACTGTCACTTCTACTACTATACCTCAAAGCCCTGATCTTCAAATAGGTTTTGAGAGCTGCCGTAAAGGATGACACAGACTTAGACAGTCTAAGCTCCTCAGGCTGAGCTCTGTAAAGCTGTAAAGCTTATTGGTGCCGTGGCAACAAATACACAGTCACCTTTTACCTTTAGCTCAGGTTCAGAAACTGCTTTGTCTCAGTCGCAGTCACAAGTAAGGCTGCAACTGAAGATTATTTTCATTATTGATTAATCTGCCAATCATTTTCTCGATTCATTCTATCGGTTGTTTGGTCCAGAAAATGGGGAAAAGTCTTGATCACTGTTTCCCAATGCCCAAAGGTCATGTACACAGATGTTTACTATACAGTTTACTGCCATCAAGAACCATAGGAACGACAAAACATTCACGTTTGAGAGACCAAAATCAGATAATTTTTTTCTTAAAAAATGACTCAGAACGATCAATTGAGTATCAAAGTAGTTGCCAATTAATCAACTAATTTTTGCAGCTCTAGTCACAAACCTTGTACCACTTTTTTATTTGCAGAAAAAGGCCAGAGGAGAGACGTTGCACCAGGAGAAGCTGAAGGAGGGGGTATGTTGTGTGTGAAAATCCCCATTGTGTGTTTTAACTTAACTCTGATTACAAAGAGTTAATGTAACTGAGCCTCCATTGACATTTATTCATCCAAAACCTCCTTCTAAACCAGTTTTCTTGTCCTGATGATACTTTTCTTTTCATGCCTCTATAGTTTGAGTCTGTGCTGCTTCGCTATTAGTCATTTTTAGACATTGTTGTGTTACAAGTAACCTTTAGAAGCTGAATGATCCCCCAAGAGCTAGGAGGAACATCAGGCAAAGAGAGAAGAGAGGAAGGTTCAGAAAAGCAAAGTCATCACACTGTAATGTACTACACTTTACATTTACCTGACATTTTTTTGGAAAAATCCTTCAACAACAACAACATCAGCAGATCTCTGAAAAGGAGCCTACACAGTCTGTTGCACCCACACCAGCCACGACAGACGCTGCCGAGGACAACAAACCTGTGACCGCAGAAAAACCAAACGCCCCTGATCCAGAAGACCAGCAGGGCACAGACCAACACCAAACTGAAGCTCCGGAAAATGACGGTGAAGCGGAGGTGATAAAAAGTAGATCTCAAATCTGTGTGCCTCTGGTGGTGGTGCCTCTCTGATCTTTTGCAATGACTTCTCTGGTTTGGTTTTCCGTGATCTTTGGTTTTGACTTTTGGTGGCGGGGCAGAGTGCTGTGATTATTCTATGTATGGTGTGGAAATAGTCGTCAAATGATTTCAGATGGTTTAAGGAGATGGTCTGTCTGCCAGGTGAAGGATACAGGTACTGTACCCGGTCCAGAGTCCGCCGAGGGAAAACCTTTGGAGGCCAGTAGCCCCCCAGAGGCCCTCAGCACAGAGGTGAAAGAGGAGACTACAGAAATGCCTGTTGAAAAAACCGAAGTGGAGCCAAGGAGCAATGAAGCAGAAGAGAAAACAGAGGTGGAGCCAAGTGAAAATCATGCAGAAGAGAAAACTGCGGTGGAACCAAGTGACAATCGTGCAGAGGAGAAAACTGAGGTGGAAGCAAGTGATAATCGTGCAGAGGAGAAAACAGAGGTGGAACCAAGTGATAAACGTGCAGAGGAGAAAACAGAAAAGAGTAATGAAGCAGAAGAGAAAACAGAGGTGGAACCAAGTGACAATCGTGCAGAAGAGAGAACAGAGGTGGAACCAAGTGAAAATCGTGCAGAAGAGAAAACAGAGGTGGAACCAAGTGAAAATCGTGCAGAAGAGAGAACAGAGGTGGAACCAAGTGACAATCGTGCAGAAGAGAAAACAGAGGTGGAACCAAGTGACAATCGTGCAGAAGAGAAAACAGAGGTGGAACCAAGTGACAATCGTGCAGAAGAGAAAACAGAGGTGGAACCAAGTGACAATCGTGCAGAAGAGAAAACAGAAAGCACCGACCAAATAGACGTGAAAGAAGTTGACCAAGATGAGAACAAGGTGATGAGACACTTTAATACTATGATGTACAATTGTATACCTGATGATTTAAGTACTGTAATAACATTTAATTAATAAACAAATGAAAAAGACAGAAAGGGTTGATGTTAAAGGGATAGTTTGAAATTTTAAGTGGGGTTATATGAAGCACTTATCCATAGTCAGTGTATTAGCTACAGTAGATGGCAGTCGCCCCCAGTTTGGAGAAGCAGTAGGAGTAGGAAGGTAGGAAGGTAAGCAATGTATGAGTGTGGACAGGTCAGATAAAGCCACCCAAAAGTTTTTCACTGCTTTACCTTTCCATCAGACAGTCTACTGCCACGGGACGCCGGTGTTGTACAGGCCAAATGTTGCTCTCTCCAAACCAACCAGACTCCACTGGCAAAATCAATCATTTTACCTCACAGAACACAGGAGTTGCTGGTCTGCCGCTGCCTCGATCTGTTAGTCTGTTTGTGTTATGTGATTTTGGTGTTTTGACTGTTTTTGTCAAAAGAGTTTGGTTGAGCGAGAGAGAGCGATATTCGGCATGTACTTCAGCAGTCTGATGGCAATGTAAAGCACTTTTCTTTTAGGACTATAGGCAATACACTGACTCAAAACTTCATACAACAACACTTTGAATAATCCATACTATCCCTTTAATGTGAAACCCTTCAAGAACAGAGGGCTAAACATCTGCTTATGTTCCACTGTGACGCTGAAATGGTTGAATTGCGCGTTATTCTATCTCACAACCGATCTGCAGGTGGTTGATCATGCTGACACGACCGACTCTGAGCAGACTGAAGCGTTACACTCGACTCCAGGCCAAGACGCTGACGACTTAAAAACAGACCAAACAGAAGAGCCACGCGACAAACAAAGCCCTCGATCCCCTGAAGCTCAACACGCAGAGAAGGTGAAGTACAAGTTACGTGCTGCTAATTTAGATTGCCATGTACAGATTGAGGATGCAAGAGATGCAGGACAAAGAGAAAGGAGAGACAATGGATAGGTGAGTAGCAAAGAAGATTTGAGGCAAAGTGAACTGAAGACAGGTTAAACATTACAGATCAGATGACGACAGGAGAGAAAAACAGCTCAGAACAAGATGCTCATTTCTATACATTTCACGGGTGTTCAGGTGAAGAAAATACAAGACAGGAAAGAGTCAGGCTGAGCGAAGGCAGATCTCATCAACTTATTTTCACACCGTTTCACCAGCAGGTTGATGAAGATGAAACTGGTCAGTCATCCTCACTCCCACAGGGTGACGGTCTCAAACCAGAGGAGACATTTCCTGCTGAAGAACAGAGGACAGAAACTGAACAGGAGACACAGGAATCAGGTTCTCCACCTCCGCAGGACCAGGAAAAGGTGGCTGGTTTTTGCAGAATATTTCTATCTTTGGAAAATTCTGATGCTCCGAATAAGTAAAAACAAGTCCAAGGGAGGCAGCGGTGTTTGAGAACCAAAATGTCCCAACAGCAGCAGTAGACAGTCAGCCAGACCAGAAGACTGTTGAGGATCTAGAGATAGAAATGCAAAGACGTTTCTGTTTAATGCTTAACCAGAGCTGTTGTGATCACTTGATCTCAGGAGGCAGACGGTGGGGCTGCTGATAGCTCGGCTCCAGCTGGCGGTGTCTTAACAGCGGAGGAGACAGTGTCGAGTGAGGGACCAGTGACGTCACAAGAGGGACCTAAAAACTCTCCTCCTGAGAAGGAAGACGTCCAGGAAAAGGTAGATCCCCCAGGCCAGGTGGCAACAAGCGAAAATAACAAATGATTTCTGTAATTGTGAAAAGGAAATGCCATAAACAAAGGTGACTGGACTAAACTGATCTTAGTTTGTACACTTCAGGTAGTTTCAGTGATGAATAAATTCTAATTAAACTTTGTTTTGCTTTTCAGGGAGAAGAAAAAGAAGCAGAACAGACATGATCAAGTCAGTTTTGTTTGACGATCCACTGATCCAACATGATGTTTAAATGATTTTATAGCTTCAGTGTATATGTAATTTGGTTGATATGCAAATGTTAACTAAGAGAATAAATATTTATCATCATTAGTTTTAGTTTTTGTGCATCTGTGCCTTTTTAGTTAAGTGTTTCTGTCTGAGAGAGGTTTTCAGTGGTGATGATTCATCAGTGGTTTAAGAAGTATTTAGAATTTTTACTTAAAGATGGTACACAGTACTACATTGTGAAATACTCCACTACAAGTAAAAATATTCAAAACCTTACTTAAGTGAAAGTCTCATCAGCAAACTTTGCTGGAAATATCAAAAGGAAAAGTACTCATAGTCAGTGTTTTCATTTGTATATCTGATGTTTTTGGATTAATTTTACTGCTGTAGATGTTCCAGGTTGAGCTCATTTTAACTACTTTATATACTGTTGGGTAGTTTAATTTACAGAAATGCATCAGATCTTCACATTTGTAGCATTTCTGTCCTATCAGAGCCACAAATCTCTAAACATTGCCTTTTTTAGCACAGCATATTGATTGATTTTGTCAACTCAAAATACCCATACGCAGGTACACAAATGAAGAAGAATATTTAAACGCTCCTCAAATTAGCATAAAACTTTCGTGACACCAGAGAATAATTGAATACTACTAGCTTCTTCTCTAATGTCAGCATTACTCTTTAATGGACGCTCTTTAGGCAAACCAAACTCGACGGTGATGCACTGAACAAAGTAAAACAAGCGTTCACAGAACAGCGTGTTTTATCCATGTTACGTGTAAACAATGCAATTAGAGTGAAAACTTCAACAAACTCGCCGGGAATGTTACTTTCGGTTTCAATGCGGGCGGCTTTTGTTTTCTATACAGGTTCCGGGGCACACAGCTTTAACCCTTTCACATGAATGACAAATGATTGACAGTTCAGCTGCCACTTACAAAAGTTCTTTCATAAATGTGATGGTGTGGATCTTAAATCAGTAGAGTAACTTCTTACATCTGCTCCCGGCTAAAGTTACAGTTCAGCCCAGTCGTGAGGTTGGTTATAACAAGAGAATTCTTTGTATTTGACATAATTAAACATAATCTTTGGTTGTGTAGCAGACGTCCAAGTAACTTATGTTTGTAGTAGACAAATATGGGTACTGTGTTTGAGATATCTAGCATGAAAAACCACAATGCTCAAAGAAAAAGTGTTACTACCGTCCCCGGTCTCCCCTACTGTAGTTATATTCCACCACTGTGATTCATGTGACTTATTTCTTGCAACATATATAAGGTCAAGCTAATAAATGCACTTTGTTTTGGAAATGGATTGCAACACTTTTCATTGTGTAAGCCTGCAACATGGCTGATATATTTAGGCCGAATGACTGTGCAGATTTCATTTTCCTCAGTGACCTTTGAACTAAAGGAGGGGGTCCAACACCGGGGCATAAAGACAGTTTTTGTATTTAATTTTTCGGTATCTGCAGTTGTGTCCTGGCTGCAGACTGGATGACTGCGACACTTATCAAACACAGCTGCGTGTAATCAACTCGTCTGATCAGATCTCGGTCCCAGGGAAAGGTTGGGTTTGGGGAGGATCAACTTCAGCTGGAATTTAAATGCGCTTTGGTGCAGCCACGGACGAATTGTTGCTCCGCTGGTAGAAACCAAGATGCATTAAATTTCAAAACAAAACAAAACAAAGGACGAGAGGAGAAATGGCGATGGAGATCGTATCCAACGTTGTGGCTTCTGTCGGCGGCTTCATCACCGGTGTTATGAATTTTATCACCGACAGATTTCTGACACCGCCGGTGAAAGCAACTCTGCAGCATTTGGAGGAAACTGAACTGAAAACTTTGAAAGGAGGTGAGTCCCAACTTGTCTTTCTCCACCGAACAAGTTATGTCAGAGGGATTGTTATTATTTTTTATTAATGATCAAAATGGTGTGCGTGCTGAAAGGACATATTTCTTAGTTGGAATCTGTTCTGCTTTTAGTCTGTTACTCAACTCTGTCACCCTTTTGCCTCATTTCTTGACTCAGAAACAAGGACCCTGAAAGCCAAATCACTGTGGGAGAAGTCTGGAGCTGTTATCATGGCTGTGCGCCGACCTGGATGATTTTTGTGCAGAGAGGTAATATCAATACAGTCCAGAGTCTGAGAGAACAACCACAGTTTTTATTAAATCATGTAGTAAATTAATTTAAAAAAGCTCAGAATATCTTGACATAATCATACAACTGTATTGGCAAATAACAAAATACAAATAAACAAATAAAAACCCGTGTAGTCAAACATGCCTGCATGAAAGAGATGAGTCTTAAGGCAGGTTTTTTTGTTTTGTTATTTTTTAATATCTATGTTTATCAAGACTGACAGGTTTACAGTCAGTCACAGGTTTGACAGATGAGTGAGCCAGTGACAATAAATTTAAACTGTTTCCTCTCCAGACCACAGAGCCCTGCAGTTATCTTACCCAAACAATCAGGTTCCAACTATGTTATGAAAGGACTTTATAAAACTGAAAAGACTCTTGTGTAAAAGCTGAGCGCTTCTAGAGGCACGAACACTAACGCACCAGTTATCCACTGTGTGTGTCTCCTAGCACAGAAAGGCAGGTTTTAATTAAGACAAAGTGTCTGTAAAATAAGTTATTTTCCTCATTAAACCCTTAACATCCCTTTAATATTTTATTTCCCCTTAAAGTTTGTGTTTTAGTTTTTCTTGTTTACACTAAAGACGGTGTGTAGTACTGAATTGTGGAGTTAGATCATTAAACTGTTGGCCACGATTTCTGAGTTCAGGATTTTTTGGGTGGACCTGAAATATTTGCCAAATGAACCAACACACGAATGACGCCGCCTCCCCTTCCCCTCACCCTCCCTAACAGACAGTCACAAACGTACCTTAAGCGATTCTTTCTGCCCAAATCAGCCCAGCAGTTCACCTCAGCTCTCCTCGGTTTCACCAACCTGACACAGAAGAGCCAGTCACTGTCCTCCGGCTCTTTAAGTAGCTGGTAAAGTCATATTATCCCACCATGTGTGTCATAGATTTCCTCTTTTGAATCTACTGTCTGAGTGAAATATTTTTATCTCTGCACCAGCTCATCAAATTGAAATCTTCTCATATTTTTGCATCATTTTATAAACATTTACCCCAAATCTCTCTGATATTTGGAAACTTTGAGATCTCTCCACTGCAATTTAATATTAACTTATGTGGAATTCAGCTACAGGCTGCACACCATCACAGAACACTTAGAAATGTGCATGCAGTAAATTTGTATTTGTAGTACATAAACCGTGGGTTTTTGCTCATCTAACTGTTCTTATGTGCTCGTTGGCTGCAGGAGGCTGCAGAGCTGTCCTCTCTGAAACCCCAGCTGGACGAGCTCGGGGTCCCTCTGTACGCTGTTGTGAAGGAGGACGTCGGCAACGAGGTCGAGACCTTCAGACCGTACTTCAAGGGGGAGATTTTCTTGGATGAGAAGGTGGACTGTTGTTTTCTGTATTGAATCAGTATATTGTGTGTTCAGCCCCCCCCCCCCGATGCTGAGCTTTTCCTTTTTTTAATAAGGAAAAACACAGTTTCAAACCAGATTTAACCAGTTTTTTTTCATAACCGCTTCCTTTAAACACAGTGAAGTCATTCAGGAGCTGTGAAAAATCAGTTTAGGTCTGCATGAACGAATCAAGGCTACTGGTTTGTCTCCTTGCTTTGCAGAGGCGTTTCTATGGGCCCCGTGAGCGGAAGATGGGTCTCCTGGGGTTCCTGCGTGTAGGGGTGTGGATGAACGGCTTGAGGGCCTTTAAGAACGGCTTCATGGGAAATGTTTTTGGAGAGGGCTTTGTCCTCGGTGGGGTCTTCGTCATTGGACGAGGACAGCAGGTAAAACCTCAGTTGTAGTAATAATAACAACGTTCATGTAATGCGTCACAAATCATGTTAAAGAGAAGTAAAACAAGCACATTTATAACACTAAACTAAAGTGTAACTAAAAAACAAAGTTTATCAATTTGAACATTAAATATCTTTGTACTGAAGATAGATTGAAAAGTATTTGCACACCATTGCATTCTGCTTTTATGTGTATTTTACACAGCTTTCCATCGATATTAGAATTGGTGTTGTAGGAGAAAACCCTCATTGTTTTTGTCGTCCCACAGGGAATACTTCTGGAGCACAGAGAGATTGAATTTGGAGATAAAGTCAACATTGAAGAGGTCATCCGAGCTGCCAGAAGAATATAAGATCTCTGGCCTTTAGAGGGGAAATAACGCTTTGTATTACGATACAAGAATCTCATTTCTACTGTACAAAAATCGTGTTCTTCAGCAGTTTATCACCTTCACAGCACAAAAGTTCAGAACCATATGCACGACATGCAGATAAATGGTCTTATAAATGTTGCAAAATGTTTGAATTGTAGAGGATTTTCTGGGAGATTTCACATGTATGGTGTAAGGTAAAATAATCCCTGTAAATGCACATTGGATTCAGTTTTTTGGTGTATTGGTTTCGGGGAAAACCAGGACGCATGTTTATAGTATGACTGTGTAGTAAGAGGCTGTGAGTGTGTTAATGATGGTCTGTCTTTAAACTCAATAGAGGGAGCAGGCCTGATGCCTAACACTCAGTTTCCTGTATTAGTACTCTGTGATACTGTTCTGTTATCTCGGGGAGCCAAGAAACCTTTGACCAATAAAACATGCCTTTGTGTGCCACAGTTTTTCTTTTATTATTCACTGCTTCTGAAGTTGTTCAGTTCCTGAGAAGAAAGTCATCTTAATAGCACTGGGTGGAGGGTGGGACTGATTTTCAGGGCCAGTATCACCATGTAAGAGATCAGTCCGGTTTCCTGCAGGGGCTTCGTAACCGGACAACAGTACAGTTTAGAGTTGAGTTTTTTCAGCATGAATAAACTTCAGCTCTCACTGGATACTTTTTCATAACAGCTATGGAAACAGGTTGGTTTTCCTTTGTTTTAAAATCATTTTATATAATAGAAGGCCAGTCAGGATGTATTTGGTACTTTACCTGTGGGTCTACTTTATTATCACTTTTTTTTAAGGCGAGACACTACAGACCACTCGTCAATTTCAAATTATTATTTCAGACTAGTGTAAAAAAAAACAAAAAAACATCCAAAGTGCGCATTTAGGTATTGATTTTACTACACTTTGTCTATTTGTGTCTAAATATTCTTAAAGGTTGCATTAGATAAAGCATTATTTGCATATTTAAACATAAAGGCTCAGAAAGCTTGTTATGCAAAAAGTAATTGTCTTGACGTAAGTAATGAACTGGGGACTTTTAATGCGGATATCTATTGTATTTTTTTTTCTACCATATTCACTTGTAGTGTCAAAATGTATCCAGTGTTCTGGAAATATATTATTGCATATTTGATTAGATGCTGCCTTTTAGTTTCTTTATCCTGTTCATCTGTAGTGTCCCCTTAAACCAAGTCTGCTTCATGTCACTGCTAACGGTCTTTATAATGGTCGTTTAGTAATGTTATTTGTTATGATTGTGTTTATTACACAGCATGTTTATATCTACCCTGAGTTAAAGTGCAAAACAGCCCTGTTATTGCAGAGGAGGGCAGCTGCAGTGTTACTGATAAAGTTTGTCACCCCCACATGAAGGGTGTAGTCCTTCAAATAACAACATCTACATGTTTCTGTTCATCCCAAAATCAATACTGTCATTTATCCAACTAGAATGTTTTGGTGTGAACTGCCAAATTTTGGAAATACTGGCCAGAGAGATGTTTGTACTTATGTTTGAATATAATTGAAACTAGATGGCGCTCTGCTTGTGATGCTCAAAGTGGTAAAAAAAAAAGATAATCGAGATAATCCACAGACCTTGTTGTGAGCAGTTTAATGTAGAAACTACTTTCTTTCTGCAGTAAAATCTACCAGAACTACTTTCTTTGTTGTTAAAATGTATATTTTTTGGGGGGGGTTAGTTCCATTTATATCCACAAGAGCAGGCTAGATGGATAAATAGAAATACAGGCAAGAGGAAAAATATGCATTTTTGATTTGGGGGTAAACTTTCCCTTTAGTACTTAGAGACTCGTGATGTTTTGTTTGCATTTAAATGAATATTGTGAATATTGTCATGTGATACAACTGAAATGTTGACCTTATCAAACATGCAGTTAACGGACAAAGCAGATTTTCTGTTATCAAGGGAGCTTAGTCATTGCACTCTGTGTGCAAACTGTCATTCTGAGTGAAAGGCCACATCATCACCAGGGTTTACATAGAGATGTAAAAGCTCTGCTGAATGCGCAAGTTAAAACAGGAAAAGAGAAAAACAGAGTTGCACAGAGGAGGCAGGTTTTGTCGTAGTAGTGCAGTAATGTTTGAATATGACTCATCCTGTGGCCTTTTATTTGCTTAATAAAAGACTAGTGTTATGAAACCGCTTTATATGAAACTTGTAAAGCTCATTTTTTCCCCTCTTCTTCCAGTTATGTCCTTCATCCTGCAGGGGGAGCTCTTCAGTGTGTGGCATGTGGCTCTGGCAGTTGTGGCCACGCTGCTGGTTGCGTTGGTCCTCGCCAACACCGACTTGTTCCTAACGAAGTCGGCCCCGGCCTCTCTGGAGGAGCTGGGTGCCGCCGATCTTCAGACAACAACAGGAGGTGAACAAAATGAACATAAAAATATATATTGTATAAATATACAGTATATTACATATTCTAAAGTTCAAGAAGAAGAGGTTTTCAAACTGCGGGCCTGGGAGCCAACAGTGGTCCTGGAGTGAGTTGTAGGGGGTCCCCAGCAAAGGGAGGAATAGAATATTTTCTTTTATTACACTTGTTGGAATGAGGAAAGAAAACGGGTCGACTGTTTTGATCGATTGTAATTTATAGAGATCCTAGTTTGATCATTGATTGATTATCATTTTTTATCTTCTAACCTAAAAAAAAAAAAAACTTCCTTAAGACAAAATCCTGTCATATTGGAGATCTAAGTTCTAATGTGCATGTATTGTGGGCTTTTTGCTCACGTGAGCAAGTAAAAACAGAAATTAAAAAAATATCTCCAATTCTTCTAGAACTGGGCAAAGTCTCTCTGGTGATGAAGACCATGTGATAGGATCAAAAGCTATCCAACAGCTTCTTGTGGTTGGCTCATGCTCTTTAGTTTACATTCCTGTAAGACAACAGAGAAACAGTTGTAGACAACCTGTACTAGCTCTGTTTATGATGGTTATTAACCCTTGGTGCTCTAACTTTTTTTGTTGTAAATGTAACTTTGCCCGCTAGATTCTCCAACAAAGCGAACTTATGTTCAGTTTGTGCGTTTTGTGTGATTCTGCAGATGGGAAGACAGTGAAAGGTCAGACTATGTGGGAGAGAAATGGAGCGGTGATTGTGGTCGTGAGGCGTCCTGGATGAGCCTTGTGCAGAGAGGTACTCTACGTGTGTACAAGTTTTAGATATATTCAGTATTATAAGCTGCTGAAACTGAAATTATGCATTTTTATTTGCCCTTTTAGGCGCTTTGAAGTAGAAAAACAAAACAGTGTATTGGATGTTTTAGTAGCTGTAGAGAAGCTACAACTTAAAAACAGGATGCATCTGTCTCTTCTATTTGCATATAACCCCTAAAGGTTCCACATCTGTTCTCATCTGTCCTGTCTGCCACAGTTTTTCTGTCAACACCAGACAGCTTGCAATGATGATGATGCCAATCTGGCCTGTGTCTGTGTTTTTGAGTGGTGGCCAAGCACGGGTGTAGTTCAGTATTTGTACTGTACCAGCAATGTGAGGGGAAAAATACTGTTTGTATGACAGGAAGCAGAATCAGCAGTAGTATTCCCATTAATAACCAGTGTGACTGCCGACAGGTGATTAGTTTGCTGCGCTAAAATACAAAATGATCATTTCTGTCTTTCCGTGTGTCACATTTTGTTATATATTGCTACAGCATTAATTCTGAGAAAAATGGTAAATCGGACAAGAACACAAAGAAAGTGTACCCACTTTATTCATGCAGTAAAACGATCAAGTTATCAGATAAGTTACAGTGTTAATGGGAAAGTCTGTCTTTAAAAACACCACTGAATACCACTGGATCCCAACATTTTTGGCTTGTGACCATTTAAAATGAAGCGACGTCTAGTTTTAATCTCTTGTCAGAGGTTGTGTCCTCGTATGGATGTGAATTCCCTCCAACATTGTTACATTAGAAGGATTTTTAGTGGCTGTAAGTAGTAAATAGTCACAAAAGTTTTCTGTCTTAGCTTTTTCTTAAGAACCAGACTCCATAAGAAAAAACAGAGCAAGGGACTTGGCCTCAATCTCTTACAGGGCTGCACAATGAATCGATATTTTATTGAAATTGCAATATGGTTTTCTGCTGTTTGCAAATCACAGGAGGTGCAATATTTGTTCAAGGCAAAATGTGTCAAAAAACCTTTAAATAAATGAATGTCATGAAGCAGAGATGCCCTGTCCTAGAAAATCAGATTCTACAGATTTACAAAAACATAATTTGATACAGATTCCTGCAGAAAATCACACCATAGTCATTTTTTCAATCAAAAGTAGAATAATGATATAAAACTTATCATTAATGTTAATATTTTACTTGGAAAACAATCCAGGGCATTTTAGCCGACTTCATAAATTAGATGAAATAAGAGCTCTTGTTTTTTACTTTCATAAACTGCAGATAGAAATCTTAAATTTGCAGAATTTCTTCCACGGCAGCAGATTGTTGGTGTTTCACCTCTCCTCAGGAGGCTGCAGAGCTGTCCTCTCTGAAAGACCAGCTGGACGAGCTCGGGGTCCCTCTGCACGCTGTGGTGAAGGAGGACGTCGGCACAGAGATCCAGAACTTCAGATCGTACTTTAATGGAGAGATCTTTGTGGATCGCAAGGTGTTTGGACACAGGGTTTAACAAGGATGTATTAATGAGAACTAATTAATCTTCTCAGTTTTCTCTCTCTGTTCTTCCTTCCTTCGCAGCAAGTTTTCTATGGCCCCGAACTCAGAAAAATGGGTCTGGGTTTGGGTCTCGTTCGTCTGGGTGTTCTACGAAACTTGGTAAACGCTCAGAGGAATGGTTACCAAGGCAACAAAAATGGAGAAGGCTTCATACTCGGTGGCCTATATGTCTTTGGGGTGGAAAAACAGGTAATTCAAAACAAGTCTAATCGTTTCAGAGTTCTTATTTGCAGTTAATTTCATCGTTTGTTGTCTGAGGATGAGGAGAAACTGTGTATATTTTCTTGTGAAAAAACACTGACGTCTCCCTTCTTGTTCAGGGTATTCTACTGGAGCACAGAGAGAAGGAATTTGGAGACAAAGCTGCTCTGTCTTCCATCCTGGAGGCTGCAAAGAAAATTCAAAAAAGCCAATAAATTAGAGAAGTTGTGGTTGATTTTTCCACATTTATTTATTTATTTTAAATCTCCCACATCATCAGGAACACCTGAGTTAATGTGTTTCAGAGTTTTGTCTGGTTGTTGTTTGGTGAATGTTGGTTTGTTCATGACAGTTTGTGTTTAAACCTCTGAGGACACAAACCTGATACTGAAAACCAACTCAAATCACAATGTTACAATCACAGATGTTCAATAAATATGATCAATACTTTAATTAAAATGGATTTACTGCATTTAAGTTGTATTTATGTGAGCTGTTGCAGAATGACACTCTTAGAAATAAAGGTGATAACAAGAACCATAAAGGATTCTTCAGCTTGTCCCCATAGGATAACCCTTTTTGGTTCTTGTTAGAACCTTTTTTAAAGCCTTTTAGAACCATTTCAGAGAGTTCTATCTCAAACCCAGCATAAAGGGTTATACCCAGAACCATTTGTGCAAGGTTCCACCCAGAAACCCCTATGAAAGAGACTACAGAGAACCATACTATTGTATAATGGCTCCACCCAGAGCTCTCTCTGGAACTTCTACCGAGAACCTCCTTCTTCTAATGGTGCCAACAAGAACCCACCTATGGGATTCTACCGAGAACCTTTATATATTCCAAGGGTTTTATCTAGAACACACCAAGGGAGCTCTATCAAGAACCGTTTTATATTCCAGGGTTTAATCTAGAACACACTCAGGCGGTTCTACTGAGAATCTTTTTATATTCCAAGGTTTTATCTAGAACACACTCAGGGGGTTCTACAGAGAACCTTTTTATATTTCAGGATTTCATCTAGCACACACTCAGGGGGTTCTACAGAGAACCTTTTTATATTCCAAGGTTTCATCTAGAACACACTCGGGGTGAGAACCTTCTTAGATTCCAAAGCCTAGGGGGTTCTATCAAGAACCTTTTTATATTCCAAGGTTTTATGTAGACCACACTCAGGGGGTTCTACTGAGAATCTTTTTGTATTCCAAGGTTTTATCTAGAACACATTCAGGCGGTTCTACTGATAATCTTTTTATATTC